>JARHVA010000342.1:4627500-4707500 GCA_037957365.1 Torreya grandis | reverse complement strand
GGAAGCAAAAACTCTGCTCAAATTGAAATGCTTTTTGAGACTTTGAGCTTAGATTGTAAATCAAATTTTATCAAGTGAATGAGAAAGCAAGTGACTTTTCAAACTTTGTATTGGAATAACTTGTGTTGTGTAGGAAATTGTTCTTACATCTTTTTCCTAATACAATCTTATCTATTTGATTAAATAAGTAGAGTGAGTGAAGATAATCTGGAAGATGATCTGAAGTCAATTATGGAGACTTTATGCTACTATAATTGTCTTTAGTTTGTGTTTTAGTGTTTTAGAACAAAGGATATTGTAAAGGCTTTGAACTAATTTTATCTTTTGTGATCATATACTTTGTTGTAGTTTTTAGTGGAGACATTGGGCTGCACCTCATTCTACTATGATCTAAGTTATAAATCAGTAAGAGAAGCAATGATAGGCTTTGTACTATCATGGGTTTCTTGTGAATTTAGTTAATACAAGGAAGTTTTCCTTTACTTTGTAAACATCATTTCTAAAAAAAGAGAAATGGATGATATGATCTCACCCTTGAGTTAATATTTAGTTTAGATTAGTTTATGATAGTTTATAGGGAACCTCCCCTTGCTGAGAGGAGAGATTTATCTCATTATGTTTTGGCTGATATAACCATTTTGCCTTCAGTTAGCTGATGACAAAATATTCAACCAAAAAAAATTTAGCGACTCTACTGGGAAGAACACACAATTGAAAGCCTCAAGCTTTGAGTTGAAGTATTTCTAGTTCTTTTCTATTCTACATTCTTGTAGATTCATGGTATATGTGAAGCCAGAGGGCTCGAGGTATTATTGATCTTATATTTGAACTGACATAACAAAATAATTTTGATCTCCTGCCTCTATGATCTCACTTTTAGTGAACTAGGGGTTTTCTTCCTACCAACGCTAGGTCTTCAATACCAAGTAAAGCCCCTAGTCCTAGTGCTAGTAGAGTTTTATCTATTCATACCCCACAAAGGTTTGTTATGCCTCCTTTTTCTCATCATATCATGGTAGCTCAAGGCCCTTGGGGTAACACTTTTAGCCATCTAAATTTAACCCTACCTTTGCATGAGCTACCTCGTAGTTCGAAAAAGAATTTTTCCAAGTTCAATGGTGATGAGAAAGTTCACCCTGATGAGCATATTGTAGCTTTTTGTATAGCCTATGGTGTGATAGGCATTAAATATGAAGATATAGAAGTAAGACTTTTTATAAAAACACTACAAGGTGCTATTGTGGATTACTTTTTTCATCTTCAAGCTCAGACTATAACTGATTGGAAGACGCTCAAGACCAAGTTTGAGGCTAGGTTCAAACCCACAGAAGATGCACACACCTTATTGGCTCAGCTTATGCAAATGAAGAAAGAGCCTCATGAGCCTATGCGAGGCTTCATTGTTAAATTCAATAAGCTGAGAAATAGGATTCCTACAATTGCTCAACCAACATCAAAAAATCTTAAGTGCTTCTTTATCAATTCTTAACTTCCTAAAGTGAGTTTTTTGTTAAGGTGGGCTAGCCCTGTAGATCTTTTTATAGCTCATATTCTGGCTACCAAAGTTAAAAATGATCTATCCTTACAGGTAAGATAAGAAAAGATTCTAACAAAAATAGATTTTCCTCTTCTACTAAAAATTCTTCCATAAGCATTACTAATCTTATGGTGCAAAAGTTAGCAAATGAATTTCTAGCTCTAAAAAGAAAAATGTCCCAAGGTATGTCTGCTCCTTCTTCCTATCAGGATATACCAAGGAGGACCTTTCCCAACAATTCATATCAAGGCAATGCTGTCAAAAATTAAGGGCAACCCAATCATTTTCCTCCCACACAGGGAAAGCTTGCCATTAAAGCAGCACCAGTCAACTCAATAGTTGGTTATTATGAATCCAAACATGATCATTCTTTCTAACCTAAATTGGACTAATAAAATGATGTTAATCTCTTTGTAGAATCAAAATAATAATTAGCTGATGACTCCGCTATTGGTTTTTTAAATTAACAAGATGAAGCTAAATAAGGAGAGGCATATGATGGAGCATATGCTATTTTTACTAGGTCCCAAAATTAGTCAACTCAACAAGTAGATAAGGGAAAAGTAGGAGAAGAACCTCAGCTAGTGATCTCAATTGCTAAATGGAGAACTTCACTACCTTTCCAATCAAAGGACCTAGTGGCCAATAAGTAAGTACATCCAACAATCTTATACCTCTTACTTCTATTTCTCAACCCAGAACCACATCAAATAAAAATTAGAATGATGGGCTTCCTTACTATATTTATATTTTATTCTAGTTATTTGACATAATTGATCATACTAAGAAGACCAAGATCTAAATGTCTGAAGTTGAGTACTTATAAGCTAATCCTGAATAGTTTGATAGGTTGGCAAAATACATCAAAAACAAAACCATCCCTGCAAGATAAGATTTTCAAAAAGTGACTCATGATCCTTCAAAAAAAAATCCACC
Source organism: Torreya grandis (assembly GCA_037957365.1). Lineage (NCBI taxonomy): Eukaryota > Viridiplantae > Streptophyta > Pinopsida > Cupressales > Taxaceae > Torreya > Torreya grandis. The sequence goes on along the minus strand of JARHVA010000342.1, from coordinate 4,705,027 downwards.
CAAAATAATCTTGTTACTACTCCTCTTGCTACCTCTATAAAAATAGAACCCTTTTATGTTTCTCTATTGATAAATGGTCATAAGTTGAGTAATTGTATAATAGACTCTGGAGCCTCTAATAATGTTATACCAGCCAAGGTAGTAGATTTTCTTAGTCTTACCTTAACTACGACTTTTGGGAGATGTTTCTCCTTGGAAAAAAAATAAGTGCCACTTTTAGATCAAACTAAAGATGCCTAATTTGCATTTGTGGTTTTTTTAGATAACAGGATTAAGATGATAGTCTTAGTGGCTAATGTTCCAGATTCTTATGGCATTCTACTCAAACATAATTTTTACAAAGATGTTGGTGGAGAGTTGAACATGGATCTATCTGAAGCAAGGATATCTATTAAAGGTGTCATGTAAAATTTGCTTCCTAAGAAAGAGTCAAAATATATTGTTACCCAAACGTCAAACCTTGAAGCTCAAATTTTGTTTGAATCCTCAGGAATGGGTAATTATTTTCTATCCACTAAAGATGTTTTTAATTCATTAGATGAAAGTTCATTAAGTGATAATTTAAATAATTTAGATATAAAATCAGAAGAAGTTTTAGAGAAAAATTTCAGGTAAAAAGGAATCTTCCCTCACTGATGAAGAGGAATCTTTAAGAAGATCAAGTTCTAATGAGGTTTGGATTTTAGAATTTGATGGCAGCTACTCCTCTACCAGCTCTAGAGCTGGAATTGTTTTGATATCTCCAAAAGGAGATATTTTCTCTTACTCATATAAGTTGCAATTCAACAATACCAAAAACACCATCGAGTATGAATCATTATTGCTTAGATTGAAAGCTACTCATGCTAGAGGTGTTAAGATTCTTCATGCCTGAGGAGATGCTGAATTGGTGGTTTGTCAAGTAAGAAATCTATATCAAACCAAAAATTAAAAATTATGACATTATCACAATCGTGTATGGGATTGCCTTGAAAGTTTTGATGCTTTCAATATTTCTATAGTGCCAAGAGAGTTTAATGATCGTACAGATTCATTAAATGTCTTCGCAACTCTTATGGTTCCTTATAAAGATTTCAAAGGGAATAAGTACACTATTGAGCTAGTATTTTGACCAAGTGTACCTGATAATGCCAACCATTGGTAGGTGTTTAATGGTGATAATCAAATTATTACTTTTCTTGAAAAGATGGATAGCTTTGAGGAGATCTATTTTGAAGGTAGTAAATCTCTACCATGGAAATTAGTTCCTAAAATAGATACACAAAATAGTGAAGAGTTTCTTCAAGTAAAAGGGAATAAAATTCCAAAAGGTTTGGTTTCTATTGAAAAGCTATTTGATAGGCATGACAGATATATCAAGTAGTAGCAACAAATGGATTCAAGTTCCGCTATAGAGTTTGATCAAGTGAATTTGAGTTTTTAAGAAAATCCCAAAATAGTCAACATTGGGAAATGTTGCACTACTCATGAAAAGTTTAAATCCATTACTCTTCTTCATCATTACATTGATGTTTTGGCATATTCTTATGATGATTTGAAATCCTTCAGGTCTAAAGAAATTTAGCATGAAATTCCTCTTAAAGCTGGGTCATTACCTCACAAGTAGAAACAAAGGCAATACAATCCCAAAATATCAGGTACTATCCTTTTTGAGATTCAGACAATGTTAAATGCAAGAATATTTTTTCCAATTCATCATTCCACCTGGATTACGAACATAGTTTTGGTAAGAAAAAAGAATGGAGAAATTCATATTTGTGTTGATTTTAGGAATCTCAATCAATCTTTTCTAAAGGATAACTACCCTCTACCCATCATGGATCAAGTATTGCAAATAGTAACTGGCTCAAAAATATTATTAATGTTAGAGGGTTTTTCTAGGTGTAATCAAATGGAATTTAATGAATTAGATCAATATAAAATTGCTTTCACTACACCTTGGGACACATTTACATATCACAGAATGTCTTTTGGTCTGATCAATGCTGGCACCACATTCTAGAGAGAAATGGACCTTGACTTTAGAGATGAAATAGGGAAGTTTATTGTGGTGTATCTTGATAACTTGACCATTTTCTCCAAACATCATCTTGATCATGTGCATCATTTACAATGAGTACTGAAACACTATCAGTAAAATGGTATTTCTCTTAATCTTAAGAAGTTAATTTTTGGGGTTACAGAAGGTAGACTTCTCGATCACATTGTATCCTAAGAAGGCACAAAAATCAACTAAAAAAGAGTCAAATATATTCAAAATCTTACTCTACCTACTAGTAAGACTACAGTTCATTCCTTTGGAAAGGTGAACTTTTTGTGAAGATTCATTCCTAAATTTGTAGAGAAAACTTGCCAGATTATTGACATGATGAAGGGTAAGGCTACTTTATATTGGAATGCAGAAGGCAAAGTGGAATTTAAATATATCAAGAAGGTTATTTCTCATGATGTAGTCTTGGTTTGTCTGAATTATACCTAATATTTCATAGTATACAGTTATGCTTTTGAACATACACTTTCAGCCATTCTGGTTCAGCAGAATGAAGAAGGTGCGGAGTCTCCCATATCATTTATGAGTTGTCCTTTCAAAGATCATGAAATGAAATATTCAAACATGGATAATCATGCTTATGCTATGGTTAAGGTGATAAAATATTTTTGATTCTATATCCTAAATTCACATACTATTGTTCTGGTGCCTGATACCACAGTAAAGTCTATTTTAACTCAACAGGAGTTTAGCACTAAAAGGGGTAATTGGATTGCTAAAATTCAAGAGTTTGATATTGATATCAAACCTACTAAGCTTATGTAGGTAAAAGTTCTTTGTCAATTCATTTCTAATAACATACAAAAAAAATAGAACATGAAGAAGTAGAAGCTGAGGACATGCCAACAATTCTTTTTATCGTTACTACTAATGAGTGGTATTCTAATATCACTCATTTTCTTACCTATGGTGAGTGTCCTACCCATATATCTTATAAATAAGAAATAAATGTTAAGTTGAAAGCTATTAACTACATCCTATGGGACAATGGTTTGTACAAAAGAAGCCTTGATGAAGTATTTCTTCATTACATGGATAAAGTGCAACAAAGTAAACTTTTGGAGTATTTTCACAATTTGTCTTGTGGAAGACTTTTTTTGCACCTATGATGGTTCACAAGATTCTACAAGCTAGATACTATTATCCTACACTATTTCAAGATGCATACAATTGGGTATGTAGGTGTGAGTTATATCAATAGTTCATTGGGAAACCCAAGTTAGCTGCATTACCTCTCAAATCGGTGGTAATTGAAGAACCTTTTCAAAAATGGGGTATTAACTTTATTAGTGCCATCAACCCATCCTTAAGTGCTAGACATGATTATGTTCTCACCACAATAGACTATTTTACCAAGTGGGTCGAAGCCATTCTAGTTAAGCATGCTACTTTAGAAGCAGTATATAATTTCCTTCAGGAAAATATTATTTCTTGAGTTGGAGTTCCAAATAAGATTATAGAAGACAATGCCACTTGTTTCTCTTCTCATGAGATTATTTAATTTTGATACAATCACAAGATTATTCTCTCCCACTCCTCAGACTATTATTCGCAAGGAAATGGTCAAGTAGAATCAAGCAATAAGAATCTAGTTACTATTATCAAGAAATTGGTAGATGACAATCAAATAACTTGGCATAAAGTGTTGTTCAATGCTTTATGGGTAGATAATATTACACCTAAGATGGCAATAGTTATGTCACCATTTCAACTTTTGTATGGTTTGAATGCGGAGATACCAATTACCTTGGAACTACCAGCACTGAATTTGGCAAAGGCAGTCGAAGATCAAACTTTTGGTAATATTCTATTGATAAGAGGATCATGTACCTAACTAAATTAGAAGAGAAACAAACTATGGTAGTGGACCATATTGTTGAACATAAAAATTAGGTAAAGAAACTCTTCGATAAGAAAGCAAAGATTCATGAGTTTTAGATTGGAGATCAAGTCTTGTTGTGGAACAAGAGGAGAGAAACAAAAGGAATGCATGGAAAATTTGACTCTTTATGGAGAGGTCCATTCACCATTCATCAATTCTATGGTGAAAATAGTTTCTTTCTAGAATATCAAGACAAAACACCATTATCACTACCTCACAGTGGGCAACATCTGAAACAATTCAATCCTTGAAGTATCATATAAGTTCATTTGTACATTTTTATAGTTTTATGCTTTTATTTGTATTTTTATTTAGTTATTAATGTCTTTTTATTTTTGATAGCTTGAATCCATGACCCAATGGCATGGATGAAGGAACTTAGAGACTATATTCTACTCCCTTCAATCATTTTATAGTTCAATCAATGGAAGTTCTCCAGTTGGAGCCAGTTGTTCCCAAAATTAGCTACGCTCATTTTGCGGACAACCCCTATGAAACTTGTCCATTTTGTAATCTACACTCTAAGTTCATCATTTGAGACAAGATTCTCTTAATCCCGAGTGTATTTGACTGACATCTTAGAAAATTTCACAACACTCCCTCGTCATGATTTCTCAAAAAACATGAAACCTGTTGTAGTCTTGATCTAATTAAAATGTCAGATTTTGATAGTTTTCAAGGTGTTAGATAATTTTCATTCTTCCATGCACTACTGACTAAATTTTCCACTCTTCCATGTTTTCATTCTTCCATTTCAATAGTGGCTAAAATTTCCACTCTTGCGAGTTTTTTAGTTTTTTCATGCATTAGTGGTGATTTTCACTGCTATTGCATTTTTTTCCTTTTTCATGCATTAGCAGCAATTTTAGCCACCTTTGCATTTTTGCCCCTCTTCATGCATGGGCGGTGATTTTCACTACCAATGCATGACCTCCCATATTTCATGCAAGGGCAAAAAATTTTGCCACCCAAGTAGAGATTTTGGATGATCTCGATCTTTGAATGGCATTTATGGCCGCACATGTCGAGTTGTTAAACTTGGTTTTGGGCATTTAAATTCCATTTTATAGTCATTTTTATTATTTTATGTTCCTTGAGACTCCTCCTTACAATCATTCAACCACGTGAATGAGTAGGATTATGAATTTGCCAACTTCGAGCTTAAGATTTTGAAATTGTTGGGTAACTTTTGGTTTTTAGTCTATTTTTTTACTTCTAGGTCTTTTGTTCTTCTTTTCTTAGTTTTATTTTCCTTTAGGTTAAGATTTTCTTTTTCTTTTTTGTTTTTTGTTGATTTTAAGTCCCTCCCTCATTTTGTTGCTTTACCCTAGTAAGCCTAAATATCTGCTTGATCCATCAACCCTCCTTCTATGTCCTAGGTTATCTTACATACTAAGTCGATGTTTTGACTTTACCTAGGTTTTACCCACATCAAATCTAGTTAAAAACCACCTACATAAAACCAATGTAATGACAATTAAAATTCACTGATGATGCATGCCCCTATGCAATCGAGCCAAAATTTACTACCTTTACACCACCATCTCTTCCTAGTGTATTGGTAGCATTATTCACCACTCTAAATTTCATGTAGTGGTGGCAAAATTTTCCACTCTTACCAAAAACATAAAATTCATACTTTTGCAGAGGCAACATTTTCACCACCCCTACATAAACCCGACATGCGAGGGTGGTAAAAATCATTACCCCTTCACAAGTATGAATTTTTCCCTCCCTATAAGGGTGACAATTGTTGCCACCAAAACAAAATGTAAATAGCCCCCCCCCACATGTAAGGGTGGTGATTTTTGCCACCCATGCAAACATTCCCTCAAATTTCCTAACTCTAGGAAATTTTTAGTTTCACTTTTCTAAACTCACTTTCCTTTGGTTTTTCAGCCTGCTCACACTTTAGCCCTTTTAGGCGCATCCCCATGGTCTTGATCACTGACATATAGTTTTCTCAGATTGCTAGTATTTCCCCTAATTTCATGATCATAAATTTTGTTATAGTTTCTCCTATAGGTCCTTCTTCATCAACATCCTTTTGGTAAAAGCTCTTTTAGATGACTGAATTTTCTCCGAAGAGGTCGAAGGTAATGAAGTATAAATATCAAGGTGTTTTTCCAATCACCTCAGATACTTCTAATGTAGATGATATTAGAGATACAGAGTTGATTAGTGACCTTGAATCTTTAAGGAAACTTAGTGAACAAAATGATGTCAGTCTTTTGCATAAATTGGAGGAGCTACCTTGCAAACTTACATCACAAGATAACCAATTCCTTTCAGTAGAAGAAATGATTCAAGAATTTGAAGGTATGTTCTGAAAAGAATTTGAAGATAAGGAATTTTTAGTAGCCTCTATAGACAATATTTTGAATAATCAGTTAACTCTGGATAATCTGAAAACTAGGTTAACTAGTCAGGCAAAATTAGTTACAGCAGTAAGAGATGCCATAGTCAAAGCTGAGATGATTTTCAAGAACACTATTACTCCATATAGTATCGGGATGCAAGCAGCTATCACTATGTATGATGCTCAGATGAAGAAATATTGGGATACAAATTGAAACTATTCTTCTTTGGTTTAATTTCCACTTTTTATATATACTTTTGTAACCGCTTTGGACATTTTTACATGTACCTTTTTCATATGTAATTACATGTAAAAATATAAGAGTCCTAAGTCAAAAGGACTCTTATCTTTAACTCAGTCAAATTATTTAGGTATTTTCTAAAATATCTTCAAGGCCTATCCCTATACATAAAGAGATCCTCTATTATAAATGGAGGATCTTTTTTTAGTTATTGGAAGCAAAAACTCTGCTCAAATTGAAATGCCTTTTGAGACTTTGAGCTCAGATTGAAATCAAATTTTATCAAGTGAATGAGAAATTAAGTGACTTTTCAAACTTTGTATTAGAATAACTTATGTTGTGTATAAAATTATTCTTACGTCCTTTTCCTAATACAATCTTATCTATTTGATTAAATAAGTAGAGTGAGTGAAGATAATCTTGAAGATGTTCTGAAGTTGACTATGGAGAGTTTGTGTTACTATAATTGTCTTTAGTTTATGTTTTATTGTTTTAGAACAAAGGATATTGGAAAATATTTGAAATAATTTTATCTTTTATTATCATATACTTTGTTTTATTTTTCAGTGGAGACTTTAGGCTCACCTCATTCTACTGTGATCTAAGTTATAAATCAGCAAGAGATGCAATGATAGGCTTTGTACTCTCATGGGTTTCTTGTGAATTAATTTAATATCAAGGAAGTTTTCCTTTAATTTTTAAAATAAATTTCTAAAAAAAGTGAAATAGATGATATGATCTCACTCTTGAGTTAGTATTTAGTTTAGATTAGTTTATGATAGTTTATAGGGAACCTCCCTGTGATGTCCCCTTCTAATAGGGATATATGAAAGACACAAAACTCTGATACCAAAGACAAAAGCTCTGATACCACTGTAATATCCCCAACCAGTAGGGATATGCAAACACAAGAAGCTCTGATACCACTATGATATCCCCTCCAAACAGGGAATATATGAACATATAAAGCTCTGATCACATATACAAACTGCAGAGTAGATTCAAGTATGCATAAACAAATTACAGATCTTATCATTCATTCAGATGATTACAAAAGATGTCCTTCTAAACTATTACAATTGCAGTCCTTCCTTATGCATATAAAAATGAAATACAGTCTTAAAAACTCTGGCTTAGCAAAATTGGAAGTGAAAATTGGATTTTGGAAGGTCTCGGCCTTTTTGTGTCGACACACAGACGCCGTCGTCGGTCGATATCTCACCGACGTCGGTCCCTGTCGGTCGGCTTTTTGCCGACGGCGGTCTTCAGTCGATCGATGTCGGTCTCTGTAGCCCTCTGTCCGCCGAGGTTGGTGCCTGAGCTGATCTAAACGGACCTGTATAGATTTAGTACGGCCGCCAACCTATCTGTTCTTAACCCCTGATTGCTGAACACCCTGATCTGAAGATATACTATTCTAATATAAAATATTTCTATCTGTATAATTTATTGAATCAAAACTAAATAAAGGAAATACCTGGAAAGCTCTGTGATAAACTTCTGTGTGAAGTTATCTCTCAACCCTGGAATTATGTGATAACTTCTGGATGAAGCTATCTCTCAGATCTGTATCTCTGTGATAACTTCTGGATGAAGCTATCTCTCAATTTGGCAATAAATCAGCTGATATCTCATAGCCTCTAAATTTCACACAATGAAGAGGGAACGTTCTCCACTGCAATAGAATCCTGGAACCCTTGGCTCAGTCTTCACAGAAGAATTTCTTCAAAATCAATAATCAATTCATACATGCATAATCAATAATGGCCTCCATGTGAAACCCTTATACCCTCAAAAGATATGCTTGCCCTAATTAGGGTTTTCTTAAATTAGCATTAGGGTTTCTAATTTAAAATTAGAGCAAATAATTAATAATTAATAATTAATTATTAATGAGACCAAATAATTAATATTTGATTAAATCAATCAAATATTAATATCTCCCTCAATATACGTCGGATCCTCAAACCGATCGAAGTAGGTGAATCAGGGAGTGATTCCGCACATGAACATACCAAAATAAAGGTGCTCCACTGCATATCAAATATCCCTAAAAAGTAGGAGCTCAGGCCCCATGCATCTGAAATACCCTGAATTAAGACCAAATGTAGAAATTCTGTGAATCAAAGTCAATCCAAGCTCCATTATGACCCTCTATCCATCCTATTAGCCTACGAAGGTCGTATAATAGGCTAATCATCAAGACTGTCAATGTCCATGAAAAAGGGGACATGACAATCTGCCCCTCTGTAAATTGCTTGTCCCCAAGCAATCTCAGAACAATGAACTACTCAATCCACCTGGATCCCAAGGAAAAAGTTGTGTAACATCCATCATGTCACCAATCAACCCATGCGAATAAATCATCAACATCAACAGCATCAACAGTATCAAAATCAGCAACTAAAAAATTGAACTCGACACCCAAACAACTATCTGAAGACCAACTATAGATGTCGGTAGAAGAAACCATTCTGAGGGACTCAAGCCAACTAAAATATCAACCCTATCAAAATTCAAGTCCCTATCTAACTGATACTCACACCCAACTAGACCGTGGATATGACAATCATTAGTCCCTGAGTCACTGACACCAAAACTAATCTCTAGATGCAAAGAAGAATAAGGAGCATACCTCACCGTATGATGCTGGTAAGAACCCCCAAACTCTGCTTTTGGCTCACTATTGCCAAACTGGGACTCAATGGATGGCTCTAATCTCGGCTCAACAAACATCACCTCAACATTCCTGTAAGGTAACATAGTAGAAAGGGTTTGTAAAATCTCCTCACCCAATCTGCTAATAGCACTAAAACCTCAGACAAGAACACCTTCTATCATCTTATGTGAGTCCAGACGAACACCTGCACGATCCAGCAAATACTCCATGAATGGTTTAGTGCAGTAGAAATTATATGTGGAAGCATCAACATACTCCCCCACACACCCCAACTGATCTCTCTGTAAAGGTGGCACAACCAATTGTACCACACTGTCATCCATGTGAGAATAATCAATCTGGAGACTCGACTCCACTAGTATCTCAAGCTCATCAGAATCAGGTACTCCCAAATCCTGAACGTGTGTATCAGCACCATCAATATGCTCCTCAGCAACAACTGCAGGAATGTACTCATCACCAACCACCTCAATATACAAATGATCATCTATACTCTGTAAATCAACGCCAAAGCTCATATCAACAGATGGAGTATCAACAACTGTAGCATCACTGTCTAACTCTTCCATATGGAAAGAAACAACCGGTGAGACTAAGTCCTCGAAACTGCCCACTGCATTCTCTTGGGTGTCATCTGCAATAATAGGATCCTGGGACTCTTCGACAATCTCTGTCATAACTGAGAGATCATCAACCCTCAGTGCACTAACATCTGAGCCCACCTGTACACTCTGAGTGCAAGCATCTAACTCATCCTCGTCTTCACTATATCCTATCTCATAATCATAATAATTATGGGACATGTTGCTCTCTCGTCTAAGTGATCTGTAGTGCTCTCTCCTCAGCTTGACAAAATGATCAAAGGTCGTCCTCTCTTGAACATGAGGAGGTAATAAGTCCCACTCATCATTCGATGTCTTATACCTTGTGGGTTTGTTTTTGGATGTAGGATATGAAAGAATTTCCTTCATCCTCCTCTGGGTTTCATCCAACTGCTTCAAACTGTGTTCCAGCTTCTTCATATCATTGTCCCACTGTTTCTGAGTATATGAAGGCATCATGATACTTTGCTGATTCAGTCTACCCAAACTACCCAACAGGATGGCAAGACATTAGCTCTGATGTGCCCAACAGGATGGCAGGAATTTGGCTCTGATACCACTGTGATGTCCCCTTCTAATAGGGATATATGAAAGACACAAAACTCTGATACCAAAGACAAAAGCTCTGATACCACTGTAATATCCCCAACCAGTAGGGATATGCAAACACAAGAAGCTCTGATACCACTATGATATCCCCTCCAAACAGGGAATATATGAACATATAAAGCTCTGATCACATATACAAACTGCAGAGTAGATTCAAGTATGCATAAACAAATTACAGATCTTATCATTCATTCAGATGATTACAAAAGATGTCCTTCTAAACTATTACAATTGCAGTCCTTCCTTATGCATATAAAAATGAAATACAGTCTTAAAAACTCTGGCTTAGCAAAACTGGAAGTGAAAATTGGATTCTGGAAGGTCTCGGCCTTTCTGTGTCGACACACAGACGCCGTCGTCGGTCGATATCTCACCGACGTCGGTCCCTGTCGGTCGGCTTTTTGCCAACGGCAGTCTTCAATCGACCGATGTCAGTCTTTGTAGCCCTCTGTCTGCCGAGGTCGGTGCCTGAGCTGATCTGAATAGACCTGTACGGATTTAGTACGGCCGCCAACCTGTCTGTTCTTAACCCCTGATTGCTGAACACCCTGATCTGAAGATATACTATTCTAATATAGAATATTTCTATCTGTATAATTTATTGAATCAAAACTAAATAAAGGAAATACCTGGAAAGCTCTGTGATAAACTTCTATGTGAAGTTATCTCTCAACCCTGGAATTCTGTGATAACTTCTGGATGAAGCTATCTCTCAGATCTGTATCTCTGTGATAACTTCTGGATGAAGCTATCTCTCAATTTGGCAATAAATCAGCTGATATCTCACAGCCTCTAAATTGCACACAATGAAGAGGGAACGTTCTCCACTGCAATAGAATCCTGGAACCCTTGGCTCAGTCTTCACAGAAGAATTTCTTCAAAATCAATAATCAATTCATACATGCATAATCAATAATGGCCTCCATGTGAAACCCTTATACCCTCAAAAGATATGCTTGCCCTAATTAGGGTTTTCTTAAATTAGCATTAGGGTTTCTAATTTAAAATTAGAGCAAATAATTAATAATTAATAATTAATTATTAATGAGACCAAATAATTAATATTTGATTAAATCAATCAAATATTAATATCTCCCTCAATATATGTCGGATCCTCAAACCGATCGAAGTAGGTGAATCAGGGAGTGATTCCGCACATGACCATATCAAAATAAAGGTGCTCCACTGCATATCAAATATCCCTAAAAAGTAGGAGCTCAGGCCCCATGCATCTGAAATACCCTGAATTAAGACCAAATGTAGAAATTCTGTGAATCAAAGTCAATCCAAGCTCCATTATGACCCTCTATCCATCCTATTAGCCTACGAAGGTCGTATAATAGGCTAATCATCAAGACTGTCAATGTCCATGAAAAAGGGGACATGACACTCCCCTTGCTGAGAGGAGAGATTTATCTCATTACACTGTGGCTGATATAACCATTTTGCCTTCAGTTAGCTAATGAAAAAATATTCAACCATCACACACAACACACTTAACCATAAGTCCTAATTTATTAAACTAAAAAATGTGTGTAACTTGACTTTAGCACCATCTAATGGATTCTTGGGTGAGACTGTACGCCAATGACCCATTACAAAATTAACCAAACCCTCTCGACCCCATATGTACTTAATGACTTCTTAGGAGTTGATCCTAACTTTGAAAATAAAATTCTTGTTATGATTGAAAGGTCATAAGCTAGGTTTACAAAAAAAAATTCTATGAGAGTACTCAATATATTCAAAGGTATGATTAGGACCAAGTTTGTATAGGGTATTATCTAATGCTTGGTTTAAAGAATTAACTCTTCCCCTTCATGGATGAACTATATGGTGTCAACCATTTTGCCTAATGTTATCTATCCTTGATATTTATAATTTGATAAAACATGAAGTTTGGTTGAATACATGGTGATAAAATCCACAACATCAACCTCTAGTGACTAAGCTCAGGCATGAGGATGAATTCCATGTCACGTGTTATCCTGAACTCAATGGGTTATCAAACAAACAATAACACAATTGATTTTTTTGATTAATTACCTATGTGAGGAAGCATAAAAATAAATAATCACACATAATATACAATACAATAAACAAGACTAAAATATAGGATTTTGGTACCCCTTCTGCAAACACAAAGGTTAGGAAAACAAATGGGGTGCCTTTATCTTAAGAGGTCATGTACAATAAGGGTTATAAGTATGATTTAATGTAAAAATGCTAATCCCCTATAAAACCATAATTACACAGTTATTTAAAATCAAAATCACAACTAGAGACTATGATATCACAACTATTAGGCAAAAACATAGATCATGAGTTACGATAGTACAGTAGATAGCTAACTATGACAGTCAACAAATATGCTCCTATAAAACTATTATTGTTAGTGAAAAACCATGATTGTCAAGGAAATATTGAAACTTCAAGATTAGTAGTATTTCAATAAAGTGCAAAACTATAAAATATCTAGTTTTTTATTTATGTAAATAGTTAGATTATTATCCCAGATACTAGAATGCCTAAGAAAACATTATCAAGTAACTATAGCATATTTTATAAGTTTTGACTATTTAATATCTTTAATGAAGGATATCTAGATGAGATATTTTTAAAAATAATAAATGGATATAACACCAAGATAATATTACCAAATTTGTCCTGAAGATTAGTTAAAATTTTAAAATAGTGAACTAAATTGCACCCTAAATCTACCTAATTACAATGTCGCTAATGAAAACACAATATCATTGATAATAAGGAAAAATCATATATTATGATTAGAATATTATATTAGGGGTTTTAATAGGTCAATGATATATTTTTTAGTTTATATGATGTCCTTTATACCTATTCTACATGTCAACATGTACATATCAAGCTTAAAAGCACCTTTTCAGACACATAGTTAGCCAAAAAACTCAAAATAGTCAAACTCATAATAGTTAATAATTAGATTAGCTTACTAAAAATATTATATGATCACTAATATGTCCTATAAATAAATAATGATGGAAAATTACCTATATATTAGGATATTTTCTTACCAGTTTAATCAAAAATCATAATACCACAACTTACAATGGTAATATCACAATTACCAAGTTAATGCCACAAGTCTTAGAGTAGTGATATTGTGCTTTAGCCACTAATAGTCAGATTCTTGGCCAACCCTACTTATTATTGCACACATAAGATACAAACCTCTTCTAGGTAATACAAAATAAATAAAACATCTATGTACAAAGGTTAGAAACAAAAGAAAAATAGTGATATTAAGACAACCCAAAAACCCTATAAAACCATAACTATAAATGTAATATCATGATTATCAAATCAATGTCACTAATTTAAAAGTAGTAGTATTTAAAAAATGTGAGAACCTATCAAAAATATAGGCCATTAGTATTTAAAATCTAATGCTAATGCAATATTGCTTAACTTACTACAAGACCATGATTGCAATATCATGAATCCTAGTACAAAATTGTAATTATTTTATACATGATGATTATTTCAAATCTGGCCTTTGATTTTTATCCAATTTTACTTATAAGCTAATAATCACTTCCAAAAAGCTCAAGAGGTTAGATTTAGGGATAATCTCCCATCGTGGTCACCGAAAATGTAGTAAGAATTTTGGATTATTTTTATATTACTATTGTTAATAATAAAACCCAAAAATGTAAATAATATCAAACAAAGATGATAAAGGAGATAATCATATACTTATAATGAAATAAGTTATCATAATTTACCTCTTATATATCCCATCCAAGATTTCCAACCAATTTGAGTGAAAAATAGATGGATTATTGGATTGCTTAATTATGCTTGACAATGGCTTCAATGGATTCTTGGCTTGATGATGGCTATATGAGTAATTGGATAATGAAAGTGTGGAAGATGCTTATGGATCTCAAATTTTTAAGTTATCTTTAATTTATCTAAGTTATTTTTCATGGAGGCATGGCTTGTTTATATAAGCCATGGGAGGGAAAATCTAGCTCAAATTTAATTTTGACCCATTGAGATTGAAAGAGTTATCAAAACTCTTCAACTAAAATCTCTCCAATGGCTCATTACTACATCCATTGATGCTTTATCATATACTCAAAAGAAACTAATTGACAAAAAAATTGCTATACTAAAATGATATGTAAAATATTTTGAAAACATAAAGAAGCATGTATATTACAAATAATAACACTTCCTTATTTAGGCAAGGTAAAATAATATGAAAGTTAAACTAGCCAATGTGAGACTAAACCCAACATAAGACAAACCTAGATAAACATAAATACCTAGAGCCTAGAAAGTATGAGTAATAATATACTCTAACACCCCCCTTGAAATGAATCTAGGTTCTAAAAATAGAGGATACAATGTGAAGCCACATGTCCCTATGGATGTCAATCCATCATGCCAAAGTACATACATGTTGAGTTGATGTAACCACCAATTCAAATTAGGAATGGTGATAAATATGAGGATCATTGATAATAAACACTATACTCCAAAGTACTAGGTAGAATGATGAACTTGAAGAAGCATCTCTTAAACACCCTCCAATAAGATGGTGAGAAGTGAGCATAAAGACTGGTGAGCCTACCACACTAGTGTTACTATAAAAATCACCAAGAAGGACATGGATTCAAGTAATAAATACTCATATGTGTTCTAATAAACAAATTTCTTGAATAAGATACCCATGTATAAAGGAACAATCCATAAAACACTCGAAAAAGTGCAACCTATACATATAACTCTCACAAAGTGGAGAAAAAGAGAGAAAACCCATAGGAAAAACTCTCCCCCACCAAAAGAGAGAAAATAAGAAGAAAGAGCTATAAATACCCCCAAATATTATGTTGAATAAGTCCACACTCTAAGTACTCGCAAGTCATGAAATAACTCAATCTACACGAGTGGTTCAAATCAACTACTCAATCACAAAAACAACTGACACTGGGTTTCACTAGAATAGCTTCAATCAAGAAGACTATCAATGGTGATGAAAGTAAAAAAGAATAATTTATGTGCAAATAATTCTCAACATCAAGAAGTAGATGTACATTACCCCCCCCCCCAACATACTACTAACTAGGTAGAGTGAAGAAAAAAGGTTTGCATGAGTGGTCTGAATCCACTACTTAAACACTGAACAAGCTGACACTATATACACCAAAATAGCTCTAAATAAGGATACTGTGAACTATAAAAAAAATGTGTTGAAAATATAGATAAGTATCTCAAATATAATGGCCCATGGTGGTGATGAAAAAGATAATCAACTGATGAAGTGAAAAAGTTACTAGAATAGAGCACACAAATGCATGAAGGTAGACAAGTCTAAGTTAGCGAACCCCCCATGGCACTTTATAAATCAATGTGAGTATAATATATCCCATTTATTAAAAAAACTAGATGGAAATAAGGAAAACATTTGGTTTCAACAAAATATCTCCAAATGAGGATACTATTGACCTATCAAATAATCCATCAAGAGAGGTGATCCAAAAATAAGGGAGCAAAGAGTGTCTCTATAAAAGAAGGTGAGGTGCTAATAAAGAGGCCTCGAGGAGACATTGCATAACTATTGATGTGTTAAAGTAATAATGCATGTTGTGGGATGATAAAAGAGTGTGACAAATGATGAAAATAGCCATAATTTATGTGAACACATCCAAAAAGGATTAATAGCCAAAAAAAAACAATATACAAAGCACATACAAAAGGATGTCAAACTCAGCCAAACATACATTTTAGATAGTGCATGCATGAAGTAAAATGCAAGGCCCATAGTACATAAAAACCCATAGTAGTGACAATTTACACTCAATAATAGGACATTGATCTCAGTAAAAAATGCATCCATAAGTACAACAAATGATGTCAATGCAATTGAGAAGAAGCAAGAAGGAAGTTTGTGTTGTTTGTGAGGGGGTCTGAACTCCTTCCAGACTGGGCATCACCCTTTGATCTCTAATAAATGAAAGATATAAGGTATGTATAAATAATGAATAATACCTCAACAAATGCTCACAACATAGAAAATGTGTTGCCACTAAAATGTCACAACAAACTATAAGCAAAAAACAACATAACCAATGTGAAAAAACCCCCCAGAATGTGGCACTTTATATTTTAGTGATATTTATAATGTAAATAGGACTAATGCATGGAAAATTGAAAAAAATAAACTTTTTCAAAAACTAGTACTCAATTTTGAGCTACCGATCAAAAGTTATTAAATAATTTTATTCCCATCAATAAAGCCTATTTAATAAAATTTGCACTAAAGATTTAAAAAATTATTGTGGCTAAGGTGAACCTAGATTTCCAACCACTCATTCAAACTAAAATGGAATCAATAATCTCTTCAATTCAATATAAATTTAAAAAAATCCATCTAGTGACCTCTATACGTGTGCGAATGAACTACACTTTCTCTTTAAGGAAAAATATAGTTATTTAATACAAATAATGAATACACTAACTATTTTAAATGACATAAAGTGGATTACAACTAGCAATAGCTTAGGAATAAATTCAAATAAAAGTTAACTTTTTGGTTTCACGTGGCAGTGAATAATGGCTCCAAGAAAGTGTCACCCAAGTTCTAGATTTCAATGCACTAGACATACAACCAAAAACATGTCCAACCCAGAGCTATCAAACAATGCACCATAGTTATCTTCAAATGATTGGCAAGTGAGATACAGACCAAGAATTCCACAATTATTCAATGCCTTCCAATGCCTTGTAAGGTCCAAACAAAAGGAGATGCACAATAGTCTTCCAAAAACATTACACCAGTCTGAAATATAAATTTATAGTACCACTCTTGGAAAACTCCATGTAAATCTCCTTGCTCCACATAGACCTCAAATTCTAAAAATTCCAACATAGCCTTGGGATTCTAACACATACCTAGATTGAAGACTCTAGTTCCATGCACTACTTCCATCTAATATCTACACTTCATGTGGAAGATAAGAAAATTCCAATGTACTTTCTCTCTTTACAAAAACCTCATCTTCCATGCAGTATCCAAGCAGATAAGGAAAAAGGTAATAGAATGCAAATCTTAAAAAAATGTAGGCCTAAAAGGATAAAAAAAATATCTCCAAGTAATAGTAATAGAATATGTTGATCTCCCAAATATCCATGTAGAACTCTCTAGACACTCCAAAAAAAAGGATAAGATACCTACGTAGATGAGAAAAAAATTGGTGGGCACCACCGGGGTAAGTATTTTTAAGGTAGAGGATATGAGGGGTTTCAACTACTATTAGTTGTGACTCATAATTGTTTGGATGACTATAAATTTGAAGATAAAAATCTTTGATGATAGCTAATGATGATGGAATAGAGATCTTAGGAAGGCCAAGATTCAATTTTTCCTTATGTCCTTGCAAATATACAGACTTCAAAATCTGATAACAAATGCTATAGAATACACAACTCATAGTTTTTGAATAAATATCTATGTTGAAGCTCCAAACATGGAAAAAATCATGCCAAACTCAGATCTGATGATAACACAACATGTGAATGATGGTCATGATATCAGAATGCATTAATGACCAAAAAACTACACAAGTGTCAATCATAAAAAGGTTTAAAGCCTATGTGAACCCCTGACTCTATAGCCTCCACAAAGTAGATCTAAGGTTGAATAAGAGAAAAAAAAACATGACCAATCAGATGTACGAGTATTGAGGTGAACCAAGCTATGACCGAAGAATTAAGAAATATCAAGTTTTTTGACATAAATTCAAAAAATAAACATAGATCTATTATTTTATTAGAGAGTACAAACCATATGACAAAACCTTAAAAAAATTACAAACATGGGTTTGAAGAGATGCACAATGAAAAAAAAGGCTAGCCAAGACAAGCTAAGTAATGACTCAAAGAGATGGCTCTAATACCATGAAAGAGTTATCAATACTCTTCAGCCAAGATCTCTCCAATGACTCATTACTACAGCCATTGATGCTTCAAAATATACTCAAAAGAAACCAATTGATAAAATAATTATTATACTCATGAGATGCAAAAGATTATGAAAATATAAATAATCATGTATATTACAAAGAATAACACTTTCTTATATTGGCAAGGCAAAATAATATGAAATCCAAACTAGTCAATGTGGGACTAAACCCCACATAAGACAAAACTAGGTAAACATAAATACTTAGAGCCTAGCAATCATGAGTAAGAAGATACTCTAACAGAGATCAATGGCCAAAGAATTTCCAAGTAATTTTTAATTCCTTAGAAAATTATAGAATATAAGATTCTATAGGGGAAGGGTTAAATTAGATTATATTCTATAATTCTCTAATTCTTGAATCTCCGTTAGGGAGTAGGGATGTAGGAATAGCTAGTTTAATAGGGTGTTAGATGGGTAGGTGAATGAAAAGCATTTTTTAAATTGTCAAGTGGTTAAATGGGTAGGTTATTAGGTAAGTAGGCCTATTTAGTAGATTAATTAGGGTTATTAATTAGTTTCAAGGGTATAATAAGGTTTTTGGGATGTGGGGAATATGAAATAGGATATAAAATATTTGTTAATTAGCCTAGGAAATATAGTTATGGGTTAAATTAGTGAAATTATTAAAATTATTAAGGTGAGAAGATTTAGGTGCATACACTTTGTATAAATGTTAATAGCTCAATTAAAGTTGTTTATTTTTGACATAAGATACACATATGTGGTTTTTAGGCCTACATGCTACAAATTTTGATAAATGGCATTAAAATGTAAATGCATGTGGTTAGGAATGAAAAGAGGTAGATTATCATGTGTCAAACATATTTAAAATGTAATCTTGTTACATGGTGGTTATAAATAAATAACCTTACCTTTTTCATCTTTGCGTTCTTGAAGTATAATGTGTTTGTTTTGGTATAAGCATATGTAGGTTTTGTTTTTGGTCTCTTTTGGGTCATATTTTAAGGATTCATCAAACTTATTTGAAGTGTTGAAATAGCCTTGTTGAGCTATAAATTATAAGTATTATTGAAAAGATTTTGAGTTCATAAATATAATACTTTGCATGTATTTTAAAGATCATGTGGTGAATATATTACCATTTTGCATACATTTTGAATTGGATTTGTTGTCATTTTATATGAAAAATAATTTGGTCAACTAGTTTTAATATGATGAAGTAGGTCCTTTTGATCTTGAAGACATAGTTTCATAGAGTCTGAAACCTACAATGTGGATACTTTGAATACATTTTGAAATAAAAACCTATAGCCATTTGGTATCATGAATATCTAAGGTTTCTTATGCAAATAATTTTAAAGTCTCTACATTTGTGTCAATTTTAAAAATCAATCATATTGCATAAGATGGAAAGTTTTGTAAAGAGATTGTGTGGTCATGGTTTGTACAAACAAGAAATTCAAGGAGTGATTTTTGAATGATGTGACACTATGGTTTCCATCAGTTACATATAAATGGTTTTTTGAGTGTATTTAGTTATTAATAATTTTAATGACTTTAGGTATTTATATATTTCATTTCAAATGATTCATATACATAAAATATATGCAATTTTTTTCAT
Source organism: Torreya grandis (assembly GCA_037957365.1). Taxonomy (NCBI): domain Eukaryota; kingdom Viridiplantae; phylum Streptophyta; class Pinopsida; order Cupressales; family Taxaceae; genus Torreya; species Torreya grandis. Next base: position 4,685,011 of record JARHVA010000342.1, on the reverse strand, counting down.
TCAAATAAAGGTAAAATTTAGTTTGATATAAAATTGGCATAGTTAGTTGGGATGCATGAAAAAATCCATACCAAATATTATGAAGTGTTTGATTGTTTCATGAAATATAACGATTGGATGATTGCATTTTTTATGTTCATTCTCAAAACCTGTTGAATGTCATACAAACATTTGCATGCTATTAGAATGTACAAGTACAATTTGATGTTTGATATTAGAATTTTAAAAGGGAATGTTGGTTGTGACTTTAAATTCATTCATATTTCACTCAAAATTAAAGTTTTATAATGTTTTTTATTAAAATCTACAAAATAGTGTAAGTATTCATATTTGTGGAAGTATTTATACTTGTTGTGAATGGTGAAATAAATGTTGAACATTTACTTTTTAAGAATATTGGATTGCATAAGAATTGATTATGAATTATTATTTTGGATTTATTTCAAAATAGTATGTAAGGGTGGGCCTTAGACTCCCATATTTCAAGAAGAAATGTTTGGGGAAGAGACAATGAACAACAATATGATGGAACCCCTTCACATAATAGTTCTCATGGGAGATTTTTTCATGGTCATAGTACTACCAACACTTATTCTAGGTATTTCATTATGGAACTCATATTTATATTTATTTTGATGTATCTGATCCTATTTTATGTAACTTGCTTTATAACATTTCATCTTATTTTGTGATTTTTCATAGTGCACCCCATAAAGGCCCAAGGAGATCCCAATGGATATATCATCCTTATAGGTGACATACTCCAAATCAATCTTCTCAATGTATGCATACTTCTATTGAATATGTTTATAATTATGTGATTGTGTTTGTTCATGTTGTTTTTTTCCTTGGTTGAATCATAATATTGTTAATATAAATCCTTCCTTGGCTATAAATACTATACCTTCTTCACCTATGTTAAATAGACCTACATCTTCTAGTAAGAAACATGTTGGCATCCCTATGAGTCATCCCTTGGTGAAATAACTGATAAATAAATTGAATCTAAATATTGATAATGATTATGGGGGAACTAATTTATTTTAATTTCCTATTACCTTGATGAAGTATACATAGTATCAAATGGATAAAAGGAATCCAATCATTGAACTTGTGTTTGGAAGTGACTCTAATTGATATGGTTGTGATGTGTTTAAATTTATGTTTCATTTTATTGGAATAATGGTATATTAAAGTTATGAAAACTTTGTAAATTTTGAGTTTCTATTGTAATTTCCTATTACCTCGATGAAGTATATAGAGTATCAAATGGATAAAATGGATCCATTCATTGACCTTGTGTTTGGAAATGACTCTAATTGATATGGTTGTGATGTGTTTAACTTTATGTTTCATTTTATTGGAATAATGGTATATTAAAGTTATGAAAACTTTGTAAATTTTGAGTTTCTATTGATAGATGCATTTTTGGCACTAATATGATTTATTTACATTAAATTATTGAAACTTTGTTTTAGAAAATAATAAATTTAGTATTTATATAGTTTATTATACTTGTTCTTTATTAATTATTATTTGATAAATGTTACTTTGTGGATGATGATGTTAAAATAGGTTTAGATCATTTAATATTAGTATTTATGGATTATTTATTGTATGCATAGTTAGATAATTGTCTAAATGATGTCAAACAAGTCAAAAGGCCCTCGCTCGTTAGATATTATCATTTGGTCTATATTATTATTTAAGCTCTTGGAATTATTTTAAGTTCAAATTATAAATTTTATAACTAATATGTTAAAATAATTGACTTTTAAATTCAATTAAGTTTAACTACAACTAACTAAAAGTTAGTTATAACTTGATTCATAACTATCTCAAGGAGAGTTACTTTATAAAGAGATTTAATACACATAAAAAGAGGAGAAACTCATAGGTATAAAGAGCTCTTCTAAGTTTTGAAAGTTTTCTATCCTTATTCTTTTGGGCAAGTATCTCTAAGATTAAATAGTTATTTTTAGATAAACTAAATAATGCATTCTCTAATGATAAAGTACTTTGTTTGAATAATGCAAGTATATCAAGCTTTCTTGATTTATTCATAACTATTTATCTGAAGATTATCAAGAATTAATATCATTTAATGATTACAAATATGCAGTCATATGCATAAAAATTCTTTTTATTGACCTGAATAATGATGAATACCTCATATTTTATGATAAATTTTATCTATAAATTGTACTTTGATTTTCATTTCAAGATCATGTTTGTAATTAAACTCTTTTTATTTTTTATAAATAAAATTTACCTTTTTATAGATCTATGATGATTCTTGTTCCAAGTTTTGCACAAAATTCTTTCTATCTTAAGTTATATTTATTTTATTTATGGTTTAGATAGATTATATCCTTTATTTTGTTGTTATCTATTTCATATTTTTGTTTTCAATTAGTTTATGTTTCAAAGTTAGATAGTTTATTTCTATTTTAGTTTAGGTTTCCTTATTTAGTTTCTTTTCTTTTATTTTTATCTTATTTCTATTTTAGATTAGATTTTTATTTGTTTTCTAATTTAATCTTAATTTATTTTAGTTCACTTATTATCTTTTTTTTTATTTTGTTTATTGTCTTAACATAGTTTTCATTACTTAGTTTAGTTTTTGAAGTTTTAAAAATTTTATTTATTGCTTTGGTAGGTTTATTTGAGTAGAAGTTATTTATTAGATTCATATAAGTAGTTATCATTCTTAGTGCATTACTTAATTTAGTTTTTGTTCTTAGTTTTTAATTTATAGTGTTAAGTGATTGTGATAGTTTTTATATATATTTATTATTTGATAATGTTAAGGGATTAAATAGTTTTTATTTTCATTTCTTTATTTGGTTATCATTTTTTTATTTTACTTATCATTTAGTTTCTTTAATTACTCTTATTTTAGTTTATTTTAGACTTGTGGCATTAAGGGATTGATAAATAGAGAGATTAATAAGAAAATTTTATAGATTAGAGATATTTCTTTCAAGACATTGCCTCTTTAATAGGATTTACTTTGTAGGATCACTTAGACTATAAATATTTAATTTGATTTTGAGTTTATTATGAAAGAATTATTTGATGTATGAAATATAATGAGGTGGAATTCAATATTTTATTTGTTGAATTATTCCTAGAATTATTTAAAAACCCCTTAGCACATCTTAAAATCAATATTTGTTCTATGGACCGCCTACAATTAAACTGATCCAATTCCATCTTAACCTTAATGATAGGCAAAAGGGTTAATTTATTGACATAATAACTTTCACTATCAACAAATTTGTTGATTTCAATGGGGAGTTTTTTTTTAAATATTATCTTTCTTTTCTTATTTGTTTAATTTCTCTTTAATATTTTTTCTTGTCTCGTGACCATTGGTGGTTTCCCTCCTATCATCCAACTTGAATTTGATATTGCTAAGGATCAAGAAAATATTGCTTTTAATTTAGTTCATTTTAATTAGTGTAATAGACCTTATTATTTGCACTATATTATTGAGCTTATAACCAAGGAAGAATATGAAGCAATATTCAAAATTGATTGGTCCACTGATTTTATCTTTCAAACTCAATTTCATATTTAGGAAGAAAACTATTACATTTAATGATAAAGAGAACAAATTTTGATTATCAATCCTCAACTTACAACTTGTTTTCTTTAAGAATATTTATTTTTTGATGATGTTATTATTCCTATTGACTCTAATAAAACTACAAAGTTAAATTATTCTAGTCAAGTAGAGGAACCTACGGAACTTCTAATGGAAAGACATCAGAAGAGAGAGTTTGGAACCTAATTCTAGGTCTTCAAAATAAAGAGATCAAGCAAAAGTAATGGATAATTAATTTGATTTTTATGTAGATAATGAGTAGCATCTAGTGACACCTTGGATTTATGGGAATCGCATTAATATTGGTTCTCATCCTAGTAAATTGCCTTCGTTTAAAGGACTTAATGTCCCAAAATTCTTAGAAAATCCTGGTGAGTCTTGGGAATATCATTTAGAAGTAAGTTAATCTTTTCCACTCTTGGTATTAATAATTAAAAAATTACCTTAGAGTATTTTCATAAATTTTAGAAGGAAAAGCTTATCAAACATTTATTAGTCTTCCTACTAGAACAATTAGCACCTAGAAAGATATAAAATATTGGTTATAGCTTTGTTGTGGTAAGCGTAAATAAGCTTTAGAGATAGACAATGAAATTTTTAATATTTCTATGATTGTAATTTTGAACACTCAAATTAAACTACCTAAATATGATAATTTAAACCCAAAATGCACAATACATTCAATAAGAAAGATTACATAAGTAAATCAAAATCAACTAGACAACTCTTACCAATCCCTTGCTTCTACTATCCTCCCTCCAATATATTCAAACTAAATTGTTGGATTGTTGATTAAAATTAGACTCAATAATTTAACATGGTAATAGCTTGATCAATGATTATGATTATGGATTTGGTATGAAGATTATATCACTTCCTTACATGGTTTGGCCACAAATTAGTAGATTTTATAAATAATCCATGGAGGGAAGATCTAGGGCTCATATTCAAATTTAAGCCATAAATATCAAGGGTGGAAGAATTTATAAGGAATTAAAAATTTATTGGAAGCCTCTAGAATAGAGGCTTTTAGACAGGAGGGGTCAAGTTAGAGAAGGTTCCAAAATTTGAGAATTTATAATATCCCTAGGGATAAATTAGGATTAGTGAGGGATTAGGTAAGTAATTAGGGACTAGGGGTGTAGGAGATATTAGGAATAGGCTAGGGTAGGTGGGTAGGTGGGTCATAAGAATTTTAAATTCCCAAATAAATGGATAAGTGGGATTATGATAAGATTAAGTGATAAATGACATATTAAAATAAGGATTCATTATCTTGTGGGGTAGGAATAAGGTTAGTGGGTGAATAATAATGAAGATGGATCTAATTTAATTAGTAATATGGTTATGAAATTAATTAGGATAAATAGTAGGATTAATAAAAGGGTTAGAGAGAGTAGATTTAGGTGCATACATTTTACCCCTCTTTGAAAAGGCATTACGAGTGGAGAGAAGTGAGGTGGGTGATGTTATTTCAAAGAAAAACTATTTCATATATGAATGTTAGTATATGATGTTAGTGGATATGATGCCCCCTCATGGGACATGTGACAAAGAATGAAACTAATGGACACTCAAAATAAGAAATGAGGGGTGGGATATGATAAATAAATGGAAGGATTGGATGTGAAATGTGGGATTGATGATGAATAAGAAGATATTGACATCATCAATGACCTATGTATAAGGAATGGAAATGATTGTCATGGTTGTCGATACATTCGAAGGGGGAATCAATTGTAACATGATGATAATGAGATTAAAAAGCCACAATATTTACACATATCCTAAGTAAAAATGCATGAAAAGGAGATATATAGGCCAAGATGGATAATGATTGGATAAGATTAATGATGAGTGTAGCTTAAGGCATAAGTCAAGAGATATGATGAAGGATAGGAGAGAGAATAAAATGATAAGATCGAGTGAGCCAAAAGATAAAAGGGAAGAATTGGATTACATAATGTCAAATCATCAGCCATAATTCAATTAATAGTGATGATGCCCCTATCAAGGAAATGTGAAAGGGAGTGATAGATAATGATAAATTTATGGTTCTGGTCATGCCCCAATCAAGGGAGGAAATTGTAAACTTTAAATTAATGAATTGACCAATCAGTGATAATGGATGACTGATAAAAGAAAAGATAGATGTTTTGATTTTTCAAGCCTAATTGATAGGTGTGGATGATTGAAAAAAATACTAGGGATATGATATCAAGGATGGTGATTGATCAATAGATTGATTGATGAATGATTGATATTATAGCTCAAAGATTTGACTAATGCAAGACATGAGTATGATGAGGGATATGATAGATGTGATGATGGATGATGAGGAAAGAGGTGAGAGTGGTTTAGATGACCTTAGCCACACTATGTGACTGACTATTGCCTACATAGTCTAAAAATACCTTAGTCCAATATAGTTCGTAGTATATGATAGATGAAAAGATAGACAAGAGAAAGAGGATGAGAATGATTGTTATACATGTTAGTTGTTAGATAGATGATATAACTTGGTTGTGAGACATGAAGATAGAAGACTACATGGGAGATGAGATTTTATATGTGGATGATGAGAGAGATGATTGACTATAATATATATACATGATGATAAAATGACTTTAGATGATTAGACCTTGATTATCAGCTTAAAGATAAAGGATTAGGATAAATGATTGGATATGTAATATTAAATTTTATAATAGATGATAAAATATAAGAGAAATGATGTGTAGATAATCAAACCATAATGGTTGTCATAAGGCTCATCATAGTCTAATCAATCTAATATATATGACACTTGGTAGTATTCTTCATGATATAAGTATGACCAAGAGGATGTTGTTCCAAAGTGCATAAAAATGGGAAAATAATGAACTTTGCATCATTGATGGCACTTAAAAGTATCATTGTATATTTTGGTGTCATCATAGCATCCTTGTTCATTTTATAATAGATAAATATATATAGGACACAAGATTAAAAAGAAACATAGATAAACATACAATAAGTAGATATATACATGATAAAAGATAAGCAAAGAACACACAAGTATCTAATGTAGTGTCATAATGTCTTATCAAATTGTCCTAATGAGATTCGATGGGATGATTGATTGGGTGATGAGTTAGACTAGGTTGGTCAAAATGAAGTGATGGTGGACTAAGGTTATAGACCTTGGATAAGGGTAAGGATTTAGAATTGACTAATGATTTGGATGAGGATAAAGATTTGGACTACACGAGGGATTAGGACAAGGATAAGGCTACTGAAGACAATAAGACAAAATGTTTAATATGATAAGATGAATAGGATGTAAGATAAGACAAGATAAGAAGATGACTAAGACGAGGATATTTAAGGCATATGACAAGATGACATATGACAATGTAACTTACATGTTCTTTAGATTTTATGTATTTTATAATTTTTAGGGTTTTTGACATATTTTAATTTATACATATTTTGGGGATATGTATATACACTATACAAATGAGGTTACTAGAAAATGGAATGCCAAGACTAGCAACTAGGATAAGTATGAATGGAATAATGGATGGGATGATAAAAGGAAGAGGGTGATGCCAAGGAATAATGGACTATGGATTTCCAATGGCCACATCATGAAGGAACTAGATGTTTATTTACATGAATGTTCATTAGAGGATATGCTAATATGATTATAGAACATTTCTCAAAACATCTTCCATTCCCTTACAAAGGTCAAGACTAGAAGAAAGGAGGGACATAATAGGATGCACAATATGCTGGTAGATGATGCGTAGGTACAATGGACAAAGGGATAAGATAGACATGGATGACATGGAAGGGATTGACAAGGGACATGAAATGGATGGATTTTACCCCCAAGTGTTGAGGTAAAATGTAGACAATAGCTCATTTTACCATGATGCTAGAAATCAATTTTCATCATGGTACTTGCCTAAAGCACTAGAAGATTGGTTTTCACCATTGGATGAATTATTTTTATTTTATTTTATTTTTTGAATTTTTGTCATCTTGATTTATTAGGCATGGGTATGATATGCAAGAATGTTGACACTTTATTATTCTTCATCCATCACCTATTTTGGAGATGTGTGATGTTATGATCATGTTGTTACCACTAGATATATTATTGTCCTTGTAACCTTTATTGATTATTTATTATGACCCCTCCATATATCTAGCCTAGATATCTTTGTTATCCTTTTGAGAGACAATATCTCCTAGGAAGGTGATGGGAGGTATGGTTTGGAATAGATCTTATTGATAAAGGTGTATTGTCCTTAAATGGATGATATAATCATGAGAGGAAGGTGTGATGGGTGATTGGGTATTAAGACTATTATTCACACACACCATTGGGTATTGTGGACATTCCTCATTTAATTGGTGGCATGTGACAAAATAATTTAAGGGATCCAAGACACTTTGACTTTAGAGTTCATCTTTAATTTGATTATTTGAAGGATTATCATCTATCTTGATAGTGCTTTTAACATTACTTTTATTTCATGATTAGATTATTTCTTGATTGCCCCTTGGTGCCTAACTTTGGGATTCACTAGAGGAGATTGATTTTTGACTTGATGGATGATGATTATTTTGAATTTGATTGTCCTTTAGTGCCTCATTTTGGGCTTCACTAGTGGAAAACACTATTTGACTAGTCTAATGATTTGACTTTTCTTGATTTTGACTTATTGGATCAAAGATGATTTGATCATTATAATTGAATGTTTGAATATGGTCTTGAATCTTTGTATTTATGGTACATGTTATGTTACTCAAAGAAGATTCCAATGATGTATGTTCCCATTCATCTCTATAAAGGGAGGTGATTAAATGATCATTAATGGGAAGGAAAGGATATATAATGGATGAAGGTGATGGAGATGATATGAAAAGGTCAATGAGTGGTGATGGGAAAGCATGGTCCTCACAAGGGTTTCTAGGAGACCAAGTTTTGACATCAAAGAAAATATCCTCAAGATCAACAAAAAGATCACTAAGACTAGATGTAGGATACACATTCGATGTAAGATCAGATCCACTATGACTATCTTGAATAGATAAGCTTGTAAAAACTTTTTTATGATATCATCATCTTGATTGGGATCAAAATATATTCTTAGTGATTGATTTTCATCTAAATTGGAGGTATCTTCAAAAGAGTAGGCATAGTCATCATCTATTTTAATATCTACAAGGGATGATGTTTTTAGGGAGGAATTTGATTCAAATACTAGTGTTGAACATGATCCTAATGCAGATAAGACTTGTATTGAATTTGAAATTGACTTTGATGTATAGGATGTAATCCTTCTATTAGAATATCTATTGTATATAAGTGACATTTCAACATGGGGTTTTTGAAATGATGATGGGGATATAATTGACTTTAAAAAGATGGGTCCATGAGAGGAAGACTCATGAAAGAAAAGAGGGATAACTTTATGGGGAATAGATTCATTTTGAATGGAGGATTTGTCAAAGATGGGGGGATCATAGAAGATGGATGTGGTGTCTTGACCTTAGCATGGAGAGGGAAGGAATTGATCGTGATTGGGAATAGAATATTGGTATACCTTTTCTTGTTCACCTAGGGACATAGATGATTCATTCTCAACTTCAATGTCACCATGGTTGGTGAGGTATTGGATGTAGTTTTGGAAATTATGACATCAATTAATGGTATTCCCCCAGGTTTAGTGATATATACAATATTAATTATCTTTATACCAAGAGGGCTTAGGCTTAGCAGGATTAAGATGTCATATGGGTTGATAGACCATCATTTTAGTGGAAATAAATTAGTAAAAGAGGGATTCTACAGATTTAAGAAGAGGGTTATAAGGGCTCTCTTCACTTCATGACTTAGATGTAGAAGCATTGGACTTTAGATCATATGGTTATTGATGTAATTAGGTGGGTGGATTAGTAATAGACTAGGGGATAAGATTGGATACCCTTTGATAGTGTAAGAATGATTTGATGAATAGCTATGATTGGTGGATGAAGGATTTGAATGGGACTCACATGGATGGGTTCAAAGTGAGGTAATATTGGATGGACGGGGTTAAAGACTATAGGACATGGAGTGCTCAACTCAAGTAGGCATGAAAAGAGTACATCCCTATTGGAGATGAGGGATTTCTCAATCAAGGTATTGACCAAATTTATTTTGGATGCCATGGATAAGGATGGGATAAAGTATGGATGATGTGGTTCATTGGCCCTAATTGGCAAATGTAGGGGATTGAATGAAAATACTAAGGGATGAGGATGGGATGTGTGGAAAAAATTTGGACAAATGCTTATTTTATTCTATTCTAAATTTTTACTATGATGTTTGATGGGATATTTAACTTGAACAAGTTAGGATGTGAGATAAACCTTGATGATGTTGATTGTATTTGGATAGGTGATCTATGAAAATATCTAAGATGGGATGAGGGGCTAGACTAGCCTGAGAGACTAATTTTGAATAGGGATTGATTATATTACATTAGTTCAAGGCTAAGATGATCGACTCAAATAGGTTGAGATGATTGGATTAATAGATGGATGGGATTCAAACTTAATTAGACACTAATAAGCTAATGATGAGTACATTGATGAAAATAATTATTTCTTAATGCAGATGAAGCAAAAGTATGACTAAATATTTGATGGGGTAGCTACTGTATATAATGGGATGAAGTGGAATATGATTGTGCTAGGTTGATAAGATGATAGATATGGTGACTTAGACAAGGTCAATATAAATGAATGGTTTAGGGCTAGGGAACTCTTTATGGATAAGGTGAACTTATCCTTATGTGATAAAGATGATGTTAGGGATGATTAATGCTAAGACTAAGTAACTAATGTGGAGTTAGACTAGGATAAGATGGGATTAGAAGGATGATAATACTTGATTATGATGTGGGTTTATGATCAATTTTTCATGGATATAACTAAACTAAGATGACATTAAGAGAGTGATTAAGAGATACGATGTAGGATGAGATAATTTTTAAAAGGATGTACAAAGAAAATATGTACAAAAAGATGATGATAAGGATGATGATGAAGTAAATATATACAAGATGGTGATATGTGAAAAAAACCTAGATAGGTGTGTATAGGCCTAGATAAGAGGCAACCCTAGTTCACAGTTAGCACTGTTCTAACACAACACTCACCAAGTCAAGAAAATCATAAACATATCACTAGTAAACTAATTTTAGGTGTGTAACCTGATGACTGCACCATCTAATAGATTTTTAATTGAGACTATATATTGGTGACACATTACATAATCTCCTAAAACTTCTTAACCCCATCTGCACATGACAGTCACTTAAGAGTTGATACTAACTTTGGTATTAAGTCACATGTTACAGTTGATGGTCCTATACTAGGCTGAATGGGTTCTCTAGAGGTATCCCTAATATACGCTAGGTATGGTGGGGCCCAAGTCTATGTAAGGTTATGTCTAATGCCTAGTTTAGATAATTAACTTTTCTTCTTCATGGATGACCTATATGGAATCAAATTCTTAGCCTAATGATAGATGTCCCTAATATTTATACTTCACTAGAATACAGAGTTTAGATTAGTGTATGGTGATGAAATACATGGTCATTATCCCCCTAAGACTATGTAAAGTGTGGGGTGTTAGTTACACATCATGTTTCCCTTAAAATAAAAAATGGGAGGGTTTATTAATGGTTTTTTATTCTCTAAGAATCACCACAAGTACACAAGGAGGAGAGCATACACCATTGTATCCCTCAGGTGATAAATAAACAAACCAAAAAGAGATTAATTAATTAACTAATTAATAAGATGTGAGATATATACAAGATCAAAGATATCAAAGAATATACAAGATATATATAAAGTAATTTAGTCAACATAATTTTTAAAAAATGATTAAAATAATTAAAAAGCTTAGACAAAATGATTTTTAAGATGTCAAAATGTCTTTGACAGATATCCTACAAAAAAATGGTTGGTAGATTGATTGGCACTCATGAAATGGCAACCTGAAAGATAAGTGATTAGTAGTTTTTATTGACAATATTGAGATGCAACCTACAAGACAAGACATTAGACCAAAATATGACCTACATAATAAAATTTTAGACAAAAATCACTACTAGATTTCATCCCTACAAGAAACAAAATTGCCTTAATAAAAACCACTAAAAATTTATGATTTGGCTCTATAAATTCTTTGTATGAGGGTGTATGACATGAGGGTTTGGGGGTGGTATCCCCCAGGGGGTCAAGGGCAAGTGCCCCTTGCACACTCCCTATAATTTGGGCCTTGCAAGATGCTCAAAATGACTCAAAATTCACCAAAAGTGATTCTAAAAATGGATAAAATTAAATGCAAAAATGAGTGCAAAAATTCAAATGTAGAAGGCAAAATCACATATACATAGTGTATTATAAATCACATCTAGAAAATGCAAAATCATGACTTTTCTACAATATTGTAACTACAAATTTATGGTTTTGTATAAAGTGGCTAACCACTAGTAGTCACCATGTAGTTTTCTACAAAACTATGCGAGTTTAGGTGATATTGTGATATTATGAAATCATAATTTTGTAATCAGTAATTTTACAAAACAAAGAAAATGGATTAGGAATATTAATAGTTAGACTTAAAATATATACAAGAACTAAAATATATTTTCAAAAGATCATCAAAAGGATCTTTCTATGTTTTTTAGACTAATGTTGAGACAAATTAATTAGCACAATATCACTCATTAATAGGCAAAATTAATTAATTTATACAAAACTACAATTTTATAGTAAGGTGGAGAAGGGGTTTGTGATCGATATGTTTGATAATGGTCTGGGTAGCTCCTCATCCTATGAATAAACAATACTTAGACATAGATATAAAATGGATTAAAGATCCTAGTTAATAATTTTAGTCTATAGTTTCAATTTTAGGGACAAAATCATGACCTCAAAAGATAATAACGTGACTTTCTTAGCAAAACTAGTGGTTTTGAGCAACATAAAACATTTACCAGTATTAAGATTGATAATTTGAAACCTTCATATCCCAGTCCTGCAAGACAATATGTTAGCTCAAACAAATGAAAGATACAAAAACTAATCAAAAACTAATTTTAGAATGTTGAAATTCTATTGAAAGAAAAATAGTGATTATGAAGACAAAACCATGACTTTAAGGACTATATCATGATTTGTAAATCTACATTTTTATGAAAATAGGTCAACCTACTAAGAAAAAGGTTATCTGTTAGTGGTTAAGATTTGGTGGTCAATTTAAAATCACAACTCCTAACAACAAAATCATGATTGTAAATGAGTGGTTCTATAAAGTAAAATTACAATTCACCTGGGCATGATAATTTTGACAAAATCTGGCATTTATGCTCCACCTAATCAACCTTAAAAACCATACAAAACACATCTATGATATAAATAGGTTAAATTTAGATGGTAGGTCCCATCATGGTCACCATAATGTGATTTTAATTTTGATCACCTAGATTAAACTATCTAAATATGACAATTTAAACCTAAAATGCATAATACACTCAATAGGAAAGATTATGGAAGAAAATTAGAATCAAGTAGAAAATTTTTCAATCCTTTGATTCTCTTATCCTCTATCTAAGATCTTTAAACCAAATTTTTGGATTGTTGATTGCAATTAAACTCAAAATTTTGACATGGTGATAACTTGATCAATGATTATGATTATGGATTTGGTATGGAGATTGTATGGATTCTTTATATGGTTTAGCCATGGAGGAGTGGCTTGTATAAATAAGCCATAGAGGGAAGATTTATGTCTCATATTCAAAGTTGAGCTATGAAGATCAAGGGTGGAGGAATTTCTAAATAATTTTTTAATTCCTTGGAAGCCTCTAAAATAGAGGCTTCTAAAGAGGAGGGGTCAAGTTAGAGGAGGTCTAGAATTGGAGAATTCTAGAATCTCCTTAGGGATTAATTTGGATTAGGATAGGGATTAGGTAGGTAATTAGGGACTAGGGTTGTAGGAGAGCCTAAGAATAGGCTAGGATAGGTGGGTAGGTGGGTCATAATTTTTTTTAATTCTTAAATAATGGATAAGTGGATTAGGATAAGATTAAGTGATAAATGACATATTAGAAGAAGGATTAATTATCTTGTGGGGTAGGAATAAGGTTATTGTATGAATAATAATTAAGGGGGATGTGATTTAATTAGGACTATGGTTATGTAATTAATTAGGATAAATAGCAGGGATAAAAGTGTTAGGGCAAGTAGATTTAGGTGCATATAATTTTTATTGATCTAGGTGAGATGGTTTACCATTTTATAACTAGATTTACTAAGTTGTGTCAAAATATTCCTCATGACATTAGACCATCAAAAAAATTGTTTAGTTTTTATTTTTGTAGTGTTTTGCCTTTAAAGTATAAAATGGATTTAGAAGACACAAATATAATAGATTATTAATGAAACTATTATATTTTTCAGAGTATGAAAATAAATTAAAATGTGTTGGTTTTAAATATATATCTTCCACAAGTTTAAATTTTGATAATGTAAAAATTTTAAAACCCAATAATAATCTTGGAAATGAACTGGTCATAGTTAAACAATAATTAAATGACAAACATTCTACTTTTGGTAAGACTTATACTTCTCAAAATATTAAAAATAAAACAACATTTCATTATTGTAAATGTTTGTTAATTAGATCATGATCCTAATACTTGTATAGATATTCAAAAAAAAAAAATTTAAAAATCATGAAAATGATAGTATTTCCATTAACTTGGTTGATAATATAAACATGTATGATTTTGATGAGTCTTTAGACAACATCAAGAATGTTAAATGCTTATATTGTATAAAGGCAAAGAGATTACAATTTTTCCCCAAAAGATAATTTTAATATAACTAACAATCAAAATTCTTCTTTCAAACCTTTCATGCAAGACAAAGGTAAAATTGCACATAATATTACTGCTTCAGATAATTCTAGTATAAATTCTCAAAATAATAGCACTTTATCTAATGAATTTAATAATACTCAGTCTTATTTATAATTTTAAAAATTACACTCACATTCATCATCCTAATGTAGGTTCTCATAATAGTATTGATGATTTGGTTACAATCAAAGTTGGTTTTTCTATATTGCAAGTTACTGGTATACCTAGACAACTTGATAAGATAAATGAAGTAATTAAAAATCCAAATCATAAAATGGTAGTATAATTTCAAAGAGAATATTATAATAATAGACACATTTCTATTTTGTATTAATATAATGACCTTCATGTTGATTATATTCCTCTATTATCTATTTCTTTTAAGATCAATGGCAAGGTTATTTATAATTGTATCCTTGATATAAGAGATTCTAAAAATATAATCCATAAACTTATCATTGATCAACTAGGCATATATTACGAAACTGATAATATAAAAATTACTCATTTAAATCTCATTAAATCAAGAATTATGGTAAATTTTGTGAAATTGTTATCAAGATAACCTAATATGAAAGAATTAGATGCATGTCTAATGTTCAAGTTTTATATATCCCTGCTAATTATGTTATGTTATTAGGAAAAGATTGGCTTAAGGCAATTGGTAATCTCATAGGGAATGATACAACATAAGTTCCCATTGGAAATGAAATTGCATTCATGCATAAGGAGGAATGAAATAGTATTCTCATAAATTTCATACCAACCACTATTGCTTACATATAAATTAGAATTGGTAATTATGAGTTGCTAACATTAGATGAACCTAAATGAAATCAAGAAATAACCATTTATAGAGATATTATATGGTATTTATTCTTTTATGGTGCTTATTTGCAACATGGTAGTGGTGTTATAATTATTTTAATACCTCATGTTGATAAAATATTTTGTTGTGCTTATAAATTATCATTTGAAAAAACTATTACAACATCAAAATTTGAAGATTTATGTTTGAGTCTTGAAAAAAAAATTAAATATTAGGTATTTAGAGGTCTTTGGATATTTTGAATTGATAGTCAGACAAGTTAGAAAAATATATAAGACAAATCAGACCAGTCTCCATAGGTATACTCAGAAAGTTTAGTCAATTCTTTAGAGCTTTGAAGCCTTTAATATCACACTTATACTTAGATAATTTAATTTTGATGTTGATAAGATTTCTATTTTTTATTCTAACCATACTTGAGTGAAAGTGAACCAACTATATATTTCTCTTTTTTTGATATATATAGACCTAAAATGTTTGATCTTAATGATAATTGGTCTATTTTTTATTGGGATGACTATATTTATTCATTTGTACAAGGTAATGTTTTTGAATATGATAGTTATGTGTGGACTTGTGGTGATTACTTTAATTCAATTGCTAATAAATTGCATGTTTTCTTAGTCATCTTTGAATCAATATTTACTCCAAATAATCAATCTAAAATTTCATATATTGAAGAGCCATACATGAAATCATAGGTGAGACTATTTCTATTAACCTTAGCACTAAGGAAGCTCATAAATTTGTTTATTTATAAATTCAATAACTCCTAAGAAAAAAGTTTAATTTATTAAATTGTTCAAAGAATTTATTGACATTTTTTCTTAGTAATACAAAGACCTTAAATTCTATGATACTAATATTATTAAACATGACATACCTATTAAGCTTGGTATAAAACCTGTTAGGCAAAAATTTAGAAGAATAAGCCCATTATTGAAAGACACCATTAATAAGGAGCTTGATAAGATGTTATATGGTGGTGTAAGTTTTCTTATAAGATATTTTTATTGGGTCTCTAACTCAGTACATGTTAGGAAGAAAAATAATGATATTCAATTATTTGTAGACTTTAGAGATATGAACAAATATAGTGTTAAAGATAATTTTCCTCTACCTAGCATTGATCATATTTACAATAGGTTGTAGGATCTTAAATGATGTCTCTTCTTGATATATTTTTTGGTTACATTCATACTTTTATAAATTTAGAGGATAGACATAATACTACTTTTACTACACAAAGAGAAACATTTGCTTCTAATAGAACTTCATTTAGTTTAATGAACACGTGCCACTTTTTAGAGGGATATGCAAGTAGCCTTTGATGATTTGATTAGAAATATTATTCAATTTTATTTTTATTATCTTAACGTGTATCCTAAAATGAGAAAAAAAATATTGATTATCTTTCTAAAAAAATTATAAGGTGTATAAAATATGTTATTTTTTTAAATCCTAAGAAATCAATTGTTGGACTAACTGAAGGGAAATTATTAGGCCATATAGTCTCTAAAAGTGGCATATCAATTGATCCTAAACTATTTAAATCTATTAAATATTTACCACCTCCTAAATATCAATATAGTCTTAGATCATTTTTTTTTTAAAACAACTTTATGTGTAAATTTATTATTGATTTTACTGATAAATTGAATCATTTAAAAGTTATTTTAAAGAAAAATTAGGTCTATGTCTAGGATGTAGGTTCTGATTCAACATTTAATAGTTTGAAATATGCTATTACAAGTGTACCTATACTTGTGAAACTAGATTCAAACAGGTCTTTTATTCTTTATGTTAATACTACTAAGAAATATATAGGTGTTTTTATTAATCAATATGATGATAATCATGAAGAAATATGTATTGGATATATTAGCCAAGTTTTGAAAGATATAGAGACTAGATATTCCTTGATCAAAAAAAATGTTTTATCATTAATTTCATATTTGACTAAGTTTAGATATCATTTGATGGGAAATAAATTTATTGTTTAATTAAATGTGCATGCCATTTCTTATCTTTTGAACCAACCTACAATTCAAGAAAGGTTAGCCAAGCTGATTTTTAATATTCAAGAGTTTCATATTGAATTTGAAACATCCAAAACCATTAATGGAAATGATTTATCTAAACACTTGTCTAAAAATGTGACCAATAGCATAAATCTTTTGGTTCTTTTAATTGATGAATCTCTTCATGATAAACCTCATTTCAAAACTATAAAGGCTGGTGACTTTTCAAAATAATTTAAATTTGGCTATAAAATGCATGAGTGGGACTGTTTGTTTTTAAAATATGATGAGTACCATGAACTAATTTGTTATTTCAAAAATCAATCTTATCTTGATAACTTAGATAAAAATCAAAGATCACTTCATTTATAAGATTTTAAATTTGTTTTATTGGAGGATTTTTATTTTTATATGGAAAAATATGGCGTTCTTTTACATTTCTTAGCTCATAATCAAAACCAAAGGGTCCTTATAGGATGTCATAAAGGTAGTTTTGGTGGTCATTATGTGGTAAAAATTACCACATACAAGATATTGTGTGTAGTATATTATTGGCCTATACTTTTTAAAGATTCATATAAATTACTTCATGCATGTCTGCCTTGTCAACTTATTACTGAAAGAGATAGACTACCTAAAATGCCTTTAAATCTCATTATTCCTAAAAAAAAATTTAGTAAGTGGGTTAATGATTTTATTTATGGCATCCATCCACCTTATTCATCTAGATGGTTATATTTTAACAACCATGATTTATTTTCTTCTTATTTTAAATTTAAATTTCATGGTGGCGAGCTATTTATTTTTTTTACCATTTTTCTATTCCTCATTTTTGCCTTTTCTTCGATTGGGTGTAAAAAAAAAATTCTTAGTTAGCATCCTAGATTTACTTCTTTTTATACTTTGATTGATCAGTCCCCATCATCATTTTATCCCCTCATGGTAATTCCCTTACCACTTTCCTCCCGTATGTCACTTCATGATGTGTTATTTTTATGGTGTGTTACCACCTCCTTTGTCTCATTTACTTCCCCACATCATGACATAATTGCTAATATATTTTGTTTCATCATTACACCCTTTTATGAACTTTTAATACTTTTGCCTTTTTTAGAGGCATCGAGCTTCACTTGGGTTCACTTTTCTCATTCTAAACTTTTGATCATTCTCATAATTAGTGTGTTTGAGTTCATTCCTTCATAAAAAGAATCAATGGTATACAAGGATAAGGAGACTAACTCTAAACATTATTCTCTTGAAGATAAGGTTCTAAAATTGGGAATCGGTAGAGTTGATCCCATGTCTTGTTTGGTAATTAAGAACAACAACCCTATTATTTGGGAGATTTTAGAAAACGGGAATCTCACTTGGTTCATGCTTAGAATTTTTGGGCATGACCCCAACCATACAAAAGAGTTTGTTGAGTCTTGAAAGGGAAGGATTTTAGTTATGAGGGGTATGAGGATCAAGGTTACTAAATAAGAGATTGTTGAAGCTACTGGGTTGGTAGTACAGGATTTAAAGTACTATAAATACAAAACCATGAAGGATGAGTGGGTGTCAAAAAAATTTAACTTAATATATATATATATATATATATCACTAAAAAAATTTAGAAAATGGATCTCCTAGAGGTCTAGCTAGAGGTTTGTAGGCTGGTGATGTTGTACATCACTCTAGACTCCAAATTGAATTTGGTAAGATCTCACCATTTTATTTTATTAAGTCTTTTTAAGGGAATTTAAATAGTCAATCTTAATTTTTACTAACTTCATTCTCTAGAGGACTCAATGAAGGATTTGAAGGGAATAATAAAGTTATGGTTACACACCAAACACTCATTTTCCTATTATTCAAGTTTATACCCCCAATGAGGAGTACTAAATTATCTTTTGTTTCATAAGAAGTGGAAATAAAAGAAAGGAAAAGATCCAAAGGGGATTGTGTGGATGTTTTCAAGGAAAGGGATAAAAAGGTTAAGGTGGGCCATCTTAGGAAGAAACCCATCCTAGAACCTAAAGATTCAAAGGCATTAAAAGACAAATTGACTATCTCCCCAAAGATAGAAGACCCTCAAGTTATCCTCTCAAACCTGGGTTCCCCTGAGGCCTCCAATCCTACTAATCCTATTATCAAGGGATATCATGAATAAATTAACCCATAAAAATCTTAGTAGAAATCTATCTCCCCCAACACTAGACTTAGATCCATCAAATTGAGCTTAAAGAGAAAAATAAGGGAGATTAGAAAGTTTTGATTAGAGATTAAAGAGATTCATGGGGTCTTTTTCCTAAAATTTAATTTTGAGGGTATGTTGGGTGGAGCCTTAGAATTTAGTATCCCCACAATTAGAAGGAAGTATGTTACTATTGAGCCATAGGCTTTGGCTCTTTTTAGAGAAGGCTTGGATATATCAATGTACCATCTTTGAACCCCTGCTAACACTATTTCCCCTAGCTGATGAAGGTATGAAATCAACCTCCAAAAAAGGCCCCAAGTCTAAGAACTAGGGAAAATCTATTAAATATTCTTGGTAGGTTTTGGTAGGTCCTTTTGACTTGAATTCTGGTTGTGTTGATCATTTGTCTTATTTTGATCCATCTTTTCCAATTTGTGTTCTACTTAATGTTTAGGATATGGTCTTTTTTTGGGTTTGGGCTATTTTACTCATGGATTTTTTAATGTTTGATCTTATGGAGACTCAGGCCTTTGAATGTGCCTAGGATAGAACCCACACCATCTAAATTTGGATTTATCTTAATCTAAACAACCATCATTTATTTCATTCAATGCCCTAAAGTAATAGCTTTGAAAAGTTTTATTACAGATGAAGTTGTTTCATTTTTTGAGAATCATTTTTTTGTAGATTTGATGTTTCTTATGAAATAATATCTGATAATGGTTCTAAATCTATCTTAAATTATTATTTAAAAATTTTAAGATGTTATTTAATTATTTCTAGTCATTCCTCAAAGTACTATCCTCAATGAAATGGGCAAGCTAAGTCCACTGATAAGAATTTGATTTTTATTATGAAAAAGTTGATGTGTGATAATAAATATAATTAAAATTTAAAAATATTTTAAACATTATGGTTTGATCTCATAATGGTTAAACATGTAATTGGTTATTCTTAATTCATGTTGGCTTATGGCTTTGAAGTTACCCTGCCAATAGAACTCAAGGTTTATTCCACTAGAACCACTCTTTAATATTTAATAGAAGATACTAATATTGTTGATCAGAGATTTAATGATCTCTTATCACTTGATGAGACTAAATATGCTACCTTAATATAGCAATGTAAAATGTTAAATTAGATGACTTAGGCATGTCTAATGACACCCAACCCATAGGTCCTCCTTCTTGCTCACATAACCCTTCTAGGCTATTCATTCACTAATTCCCAGTCATCTATATCCTTCTAGACTTAGCTATTTCAGACCTAGATAACCCTTTCAAGCCTAGATCTATCCCTCCAGATCTCATCCCCTTAGGAAAATAGTGCCTAAATTGAATAGGAGTGTTGGAACCTAGGGTGTTTGATTTTTGGAGCTGTTATCCAAGTGCATTTTTACCTCTAACGATTAGATTTTATTAAATCTTTATCTTTTTACCTATCATCTTAATACAAGTTCATTTAACTCATGATAATTAATTACCCTATAAAATGCCATTTAAAGTCCATTTGAAGGGTTGGCACTCATTTACAAGAAAAAATCAAGAATACAAGCAAGTACACTCAATCACTCTTCCCTATTCTCTACATACAGCCTTCCAAGAGCATTTCAATCCTATTCAAGAACTCATACTGATCCCTTGTCATCCATAGTACATCTATTTACATACATCACACACAATTTCACTAAGCACTTCAATGGGAGAACTACATTAGCTTGATCCCTCTTTGAAGTATTGGTATGTAAGTAGCATGCCCACACACAAGATGGGAAGTGAGTCTAGTGTATCCTTTACACACTAACCCCTTCTCTCTCTTTCCCAAGTTTTCATTCCAGTTAAATAAAAAATATCTCCTAAGGGTTTTGAAGATTAAATCAAACACATAGTGAGTTTTACAAGTTTTTAGGCCTCAAAAATTCACAGATAGGGTAACACAAGCCTGGTGAAGAGAACTCATAAAGCTTTCAATCTCAAGACAACAATGTTAGAATAGGACTACGGCACTATAAATCAAGGTTTCCACTTTTGACACTCCTATCCAATCCAAAAATGAAGTTTAGGAACCTATTTTAGCCTATTTTCTAGTCTAGCTCCTCTAGTATCATGTCTCAGTCTAGATCAACCATAATAAGCTAACTTCTATTTTCTCTCTCTTCTTTCTATATTTAGAAAAGGCAAAAATACTATCTATTTACATAAATCAATGGGTTAATTAAATCATATTATTCATTGATTTACATTTCTTAGACCCATTTATTATTTAGGAATTAAACACCTAATTTACTAAAAATAATACAAATATTTTAACATTAAAAATTCATAGTATTTTACACAAGTATTAATGAAAAATAATTATTTGCATATACTAGCACCTACTTGCTTTTGAGGCATCACCTTACATGTTTGCTAGCTCAATATCCTTTTTGCACAAATTTCAATTCACTATTTTTTGGACTTTGTGTTTCTTATATTTAGTACTTTCCCTTTCTAGCACATTGCCTATTAAAACATATTACAAAATATTTAAAAACATTTCAAATTGTTTTCCTAGTTTACCAATGGCTCAATATACCAGTTTTGATGAAACTAATAAAAGACAACTTCAAGAACTATTAACCAAACATACAAATATTTAAGATGACATGCTTACAATTTTACAAGAAGAACAACAAAAAATAACCAATGGGAAATCTTCTCAAACCATAGAGTAGCTAATTTTAAATGACACTATGGGGGAAACTATGTCTCAACCACCCCTATAGTAGCCCAACCTTCTTCTATACCACTAGTTATAGCTAGTACATCCCTATCTCCTGATGTGGCAGCCCTTGTGTAAGAAATAAGATCTCTTCAATCCAAGGTGCAACATCTTGAGCAAGGTACCACTAGACCTAAATTAGCA
This sequence comes from Torreya grandis, assembly GCA_037957365.1. Taxonomy (NCBI): domain Eukaryota; kingdom Viridiplantae; phylum Streptophyta; class Pinopsida; order Cupressales; family Taxaceae; genus Torreya; species Torreya grandis. The sequence continues at coordinate 4,662,495 of JARHVA010000342.1, read as the reverse complement.
TTGGATTCTTTTGCTCTACTGCATACACCATTAGCACATCACATTGCTTCTACACCCTTACCACCAAGTTTTGTTCCACCCAAGCTCACTCTATATGATGGTAAGGGTGATCCAAAGACACATTTGAGATCTTTTCACATAGCATGTTTGGATTATGTACCTGATGAATAGCTACTTACCAAACTATTTCTATAGAGCCTAAAATATTATGTTTTATAATGGTTTTATAGTCTATCGAATCAGTCTATCACAACCTTCAATCCTTTAGCAAACATTTTCCTAACACATTTTAGTATCAACATTGGTGATAAGGTTTCATATGCATAGATTTCATAGTAGAAACAAAGGCCAAATGAGCCCTTCATGGATTATGTTCTTAGATACAATACTATTCTAGCTAAACTCACTAGCCCCATGGTTGATCAAGAGCTATAGGACATATTTAAATAAAGCCTTCTACCAGCATTACATGAATATATTATGTTTAAAAGATTCTCTTCCTTCACTGAATTGTGTCATACACTCAAGGGAAGAGAATTCAAGCTAATTTTAATGCACAAAATTAAGTATTGAAGTATCTCAGACATAACCAACAAGAGTAATAATAAAATATCATACAAGGCCAAAATCAGTGACAACAAGAATTAGAATCAATCAATAGTCAATGTGGCTATAGATCCCCCTCAACGTGTGGTTTTATCAACACTTCCTCATCATGCATTTACCAATCTATCAATTTACCCATCCAAGGTTTTATAGTAGTTATTAGAATGTAACATCATCACTCTCCCTCATATCCAATAAATCCTCTTTCATAGGGATATGATCAACGTGTATTTTGTGATTCTCATAGGGCATCAAGTCACACTACAAGTAGATGCATCAGTTTTTAACATAGGATATAGGACTTGATAGACGATAATCTACTTCATTTGGTCACTTCAGTTGAGCCTCCAAAGATAAATCCAACATAAGATAAATCTTTGAAAATATTTTTAGATCCATTTCCACAGCATTCAAAACAAAAAAAAGAGGACACATCAGGTGTTCATCATACATACCATACACATCCTCTACCAACTACATGCCAAGCACCTTCAATTGAGGTATATCATTTAAGAGGTATGATAGGTGTGTATGAGTCTAGAGTTCTAGCCAAGCCTTTGATGTCTTTTTTAGAATAATAGATTGTGAAGAATAATATCAGTTATAATGCACTTTTTATCAGAGCACATATTCATAATCAGCCTATTCATAGTGTAGTCATTGACAATGGTTCCAATCTTAACATGTGCACCTACACACTACTTTAGCATTTGGGTTATTCAGAGTAGGATATCACTCTAACAAACATATTTATCAATGGTTTAAGTGGGCATATTCAAAGTTCATTGGATGAGATAGTACTTACACTATAGGTTGGTATTACATATATGGATACCCCATTCACTATAGTTCCTAGTGAAAGAGGTTTTGACATACTACTTGGTCGACCATGGATTCAAAAACTCAGGGCAATACCTTCTATAGTTCATAAATTCATGACATTCATTCACACTAATCAGGTTATCATAGTTGGCATAGTTCCTTATGAGTCATCACTCCCCACTTTGGAGCCATCTACCAGCTTCTAATCACCAACTCCAATTCACTAGTTTCAAATTATCCTTGAGTTTTAGTTTTGATTTTACTTCTGATCCAACCACAATTATGGCATCCATCACCAATACAAATGGTTCATACACCCCCATATTTTAGGATTTTAGACAACTTCCAATTATAGTATTCACACCTAGTGCATTTACATTGAGGTCTCATATAGCTACATAGAGAGCACCTATTTAGAGATCCCCTTCTTCTTCTAGATGGGTCTCTAAGAGCCCTACAATTGTATCCACTTCTTAGAGTTATAGGGGGACCCCACATTTGGCTTCCACTTTAGAGATTTCAAAATAGTTATAATGTACATAGCTTTTAGCTTCATAATCTTAGACATACACCCATGCCTCACGATCATGCATGATTCAGTTGTTTAATACATGACACCATGATAAGGAGTCTCATCTGAGACTCATTGATTAGTATTATTTCTTCCCAATTTTTCCTATACATAGCTTTTATCAAAATACAAAAATTCAAAATATAAAAACATTCAAAACATATCAAAAATACCAAAAACATTTTGATTGTATACATCATCCATGATTTACATTACTACTATCATGCTAGGACTTACATTTGTTGTTTCATGATATTGTATGTCAATTTTATACATTACCATGCTTCACTTGATCTTATTTGAGTGTGTGCAATAACATCCAATTCTTTGACTTCTTTATTCTACCCATTAAGGAGGCACTCTTACTTCTATATTTGAGATATACATCAATATACATACCCACTAGGGGCATATTCTACATGACTACACCATCCAAGTTATGTCATTCCTACACTACACACTCTAATTAATCATGTTGATGTACATTGCTTTATAGATTACACAGATCACTATATCAACATTTCAATAGTATCTAGAACTTGTGTATCTCTTAGCATATACCTAGTCTTGTACTACACATGTTTTGCATACTTTCACATTTTTTTTAATTAGTTATATGTGCTTGTATCTTTCCAATTATTACATTATTTCTCTACTTACTTATTCTAGCTTGTGTGATTGCATTTTCCAATTCCTATTTGACTCCTAGCTATGCCTTAGGATATTTGCCAATGTCCTTTACTTTTATTCATGTGTGTGTCTTAGGACATTTGCTGATGTCTTTTACTTGTACTCATTTATGTGTCTATGTCCCTTGTGCCAACTTTTCTTGTTTCATTTATATGTATATATGGCATTTTAACATGCCTTCCATGCTTGTTTTCCAGTTTGAGTGACATGCACCCATGCCCCTTATTTGTATGGCCCCTTGTCCATCCTTGTGTTCTTCTTGCTTCTTGCTTGTTTTCTTTATTTCTTGTTTTATTTTCAATGTGTGCAATGCTATGATCAATATCATGCATTTCCTTTGCTTTCTTGGATTCCATGATGGACATCATGCTTCATCCCTCTAGCTAACAATTAATATGTAACATTTCTAGTTTAGTACTTTACACATGCTTTCACATTGTTATATCTATCTAGGCATACCCCTATTGATCTAACAATCTATCAATACAAACATTGTTATATCTTGAAACATATTATCAAATATCAAATGTTATATCATATATCTATACAACTTAACACACTTGTAGGACTCTTTTCTTTTGAGGGCAGTCATTATAGGTTCATCATTCCTATTCTCAAAAGAGGGGGCATAAAATAGGGGTTTTGTCATAGAGACAAAATCTCCTAATAGTCAAAACATTAGCATTTAGACCACGCAGTACATAATCCAAAGGTCAAACCAATCAAAATAGATCAAAAAACAATGATAGTTCTAGATCAGTAACTAGTTTTCACACTAGACAATAGCACCAAAAATGGACATTAGCACCAAATACAAGGGTGTCCACATTTTAGTGCTCCTATCTAGGTAGAAAAACACTCAAGTTTTCTAGAAACAAGAAAAAAATTTAGTTTAAGGATAGTTTTTGCACTTCTAGATCACTTAGATTTAGTAGTTTTAGTATAGTTTTCTTAGATATAGGGGTTATCATGCACAGCATGATGGTTCTCACATATAATTTAGATTAGGAAGTTGGCATAACTTATAGATCAAAATCCATGTTCTAAACATTAGTGATTGGGGAAATGTGTGTGGTACATTGATCTTCTTTTATTATTGAGTTTAGTTATCATCCAGGCATTAGCAATAGTTACATGCCTTACTCCATCTGTAGGTGGTTGGAATCACTTTCAAGTTGAAATTTCATATAAGTTTAACTTTTTAAGTACCCAAGTTCTTGATTTGGATTTCATATAAGACTAGTACATTAGTTTTGAAGTGGCTTTCATACAAGCCTAACCTCCATCTTTCAAAATGGCCAAGAGTGGCCTAGTTTCTAGCATACATTTAGGCTATCCATGCCACATTGTCAAATTTCTAGCACATCCATAGGATCCATGAGCAATTTAATATGACATATATTCTATACCAATATCATGTCATAGCTTCACTTCATGGGGCAATGATGGACCCAAAGGGCTAGCCTTTGTATTCTAAACCAATATCACTTCATAGCTTCACTTACCTATTTAAAGGGATTGGACACATAGTCCAGACATTGATTAACACATGTATGATTCATTAAATTCACTTAGTTGGTGATGATAGATTTAAAGGGATAACATTTGAATTTTTGATCCACCTTTTAGGGAATTGAGCACTCAGCTTCATTTGTGATATTACTCTTGATTTAACACATACTCAGCACAATTCAACATCATAATAGGTTTTATATTGGTTTGCATACCTAGTGAGGTGTATTCATTCCTTTATCTTCATCTTAATTAGATTTTTTTTGTTCTTATTTTAGATATAGAATATCTAGTAAGAATTGATCTACTTTATATTTTCATTTACATATTCACACTTCGCAACATGCTCTCTCTATGCACATCCAGCATCACATAACTTCATGAGCTTTCCCCTCATAAGTAAGTTCAAGTATGATTTTTAATTTCCTTTGTCTTAGTATTTCACTTTAATACATCACTAAAATAAAAGGGTGGCAAATGTAGTCAATTAAAATGCAAAATTTAATGACTTAGGCATGGTTAATGACACCCAACCCATAGGTCCTCCTTGATCACATAACCCTTCTAGGATATTCTTTCACTAATTCCTAGTCATCTATAGCCTTCTGAACTTAGCTCTTTTATACATAGGTAGTCCTTTTAGGCCCAAATATATCCTTCTAGGTCTCATCTGATTAGGATAATAACTCCCAAATTGGATAGGAACACTGGAACATAGGGTGTCCTATTTTTAGCACTGTTGTCTAAGTGTATTTTTACCTCTAATGATCATATTTGATTGAATCCTTATATTTTTCCCTATCAGCCTAATACAAGTTCATTTAACCCATGATCATTAATTACCCTATAAAAGGCCATTCAAAGTCTATTTAGAAGCATTGTCACTCATTTACAAGAATTAAGTAAGAATATAAGCAAGTACACTCAAGCACTCTTCCCTATTCTCTGCATACAACCTTCTAAGAGCATTTTGAGCCTATTTAATCACTCATACCAGTCCCTAGTCATCTAAAGTACATCCACTTTTTCATCTAATTACATACAATTTCACCAAGGACTTCAATGGGAGAACTACATTAGCTTGACCCCTCTTCATAGTATTGGTATGTAAGTAGCATGCCCACACATGGGGTGTGAAGTACATCTAGTATATCCTTTACACACTAACCCCTTCTCTCTCTTTCCCAATTTTCCATTCAATTTTAAGCATAAAGTGCTCCTAAGGGTTTTGAAGACTAAATCAGACACATAATAAGCTCCACAAACTTTTAGGCCTCAAAAATTTACAAATAGGGTAACATAGGCTTACCAAAAAAAACCCAAAAATATTTTAGCCTTAGGAAAATAGCATCAAAATAGGATTATAGTGCCAAATAGCAAGGTGTCCACTTTTGGCACTCCTATCCAACCTAAAAATGAAGTTCAAGAACCTATTCTAGCCTATTTTCTAGTCCTACTCTTCTAGTATCAGGCCCTATCTTAGTCTAGATCACCCATAATAAGCTAAGTTCTATTTTCTCTCACTTATTTCTATATTTAGAAAAGTAAAAAATACTATCTATTTACATAAATTAGTAGGTTAATTAAAGCATATTATTCATTGATTTACATTGCTCAAACCCATTTATTATTTAGGAATTATACACCTAATTTCCTAAAAATAATAAATTGCTTACATAAATTATAAAATGATAAATAAAAACTTTAAAAAATATTAGATAAAAAGGTTTCTAAAAAATATTTTAAAATTGGTGATTTATTATTGTACTAGGACAAAAATCATGAATATCTTGAAAAATGATTTAACCTTTTTGAGAATATTAGTGTATTATTCCTAATTTAGTTAAAGGGTCTAAGTAGTAAAATTAGTAAATAAATATGCAATAATTAAGCTACTAATTTGTGTAAATTAAATTACATTTTTGATCTTTCTAAAAATAGTAATAAGAGATGGAAAAGAAGACTTAGCTAGAAACAGATTGATACAATTGAGACAGGGTTTGATAGTCATTGTGTAGGATTGAGACACTATCATAAAGTGAGATTTGACCTTTATTTTATGATTGGAAAGAAGCATCAAAAGTGGTCAGGAGTGGCACTAGTTTTGTATTCAACCTATGTCATTGTTATCCTAAGGATCTGAGCTTTCTAAGGTTTGTTTTCTATGTCTATGTGACCCTGTTTATGAAGTTTTGGTCGCCAAAAGTCTCTATATCTCCCTGTCGAGTAGATTTTCTCATCAAACCCTATAATCCATTGTAATTTGATTAATTTAAATAAATATGGGGATTATTTTGTGTAATATTCACTAAACGTGTATATAAACCCCATGTGTGGGCATGCCAACTACATACCAATACTCTGAAGAGGGATCAAGACATATGTAGTTCTCCCATTCGATGTGCTTTATGAAATAGTGTGTATCAATATGAAAAATTATAAACTAGATGTGCTTGAGGTAGTTAGGGACTGGTGTAAGGATTTTAATAAGCTTGTAAGTATATTAGCTAGCTATATATAAAGAATAGGGAATATTGCTTGAGTAGCCTTGCTTGTATTCTTGTTTTCTTAGTGATATTTGACAACCCTTTCCAAATAATCTTTGAATGGGATTTTATAGGGATCTATTGGTCATGGATTGAATATGCCCACATTAGGTTGACAAGTATAAGGATGGGGAATTAAAATAAACTAACCATTGGGGCCAAAAATACACTTGGATAGGAGCATCGAAAGTAGTCAATAGTGGCACTAATGTTATAGTCCAAGTGTGATGCTATTGTCTTGAGTTGATGGGGCCTAAGGGGATGGATTAGTCATAGAAAAATGGGTCTATCTTAGCTAAGGTCAAGTTTGGAAGGCTATGGATGATTGGGAATTAGTGAAAAGATGCCTATGAGGGTCGTGAGAGAAAATAACAGGGACCTATGTGTTGGGTGTCACAAGACACAATAAAGTTACCAATTTTTGCATTTTATATGACCACATTTTCCCCCACTTATTATAATGATGTATCAAAGTGAAATACTATGATAAAGTAAAAATAGAAAGTGTACCTAAAATTACCTACAAGGTTAAATCTCATGAAGCTGTATGATGCTAGGTGTGTGTAGAGAGAACACATTATGAAGTATGACTCTCATCGAGTACGTGAACCAATACAAAACTATTTGTGATGTTGATTGATGTTGGATGATATTGTACCAAGAGTAATATCATTAATGGAGCTAAGTTCTCAATTTATCAAGAGTGGCTCAAGAATGTAAAGGTTGGCCCTTTGGCTCCATCATGGCCCACTAAGTGAAGATATGTGATCATGCATGTGTTAATCAATTTTTGGATTATCTGTCCAATCCCTCTGAGTAGGTGGCTCAAGAATATAAAGGATAGCTAGTCCTTTGGATCCATCATTACCTCATGAAGTGAAACTATAAATTGATACAAGTATGAAATGTGTGTCAAATAAGATAGCTCTTAAAGCCCATAAATGTATTATGATATAATAATGTTGGAATGGATAGTTGAATTTATGCTATAAACTAGGCCACTCTTGGCCACTTCGAAATATGGAGATTAGGCTTTTATGAAATCCAATTTGAAACTAGTACACTAGGCTTATATGAAAGCCACTATGAAATGTGAAAGTTAGGATTCTATGAAAGCCACTATGAAATGATGCCAACCACCTGTAAATGGAATAAGGCATTTAACTATTGTGAATTCCTAGGTAATGCTAAACTCTAAAAGCAAAGAAAAGAAAATAAATGTGCCATGCACATTACCCTTAATCACTAGTGTCTAAAACATGGATTCTAATCTAGAAGTTATACCAATTATTGTATCTAAAATTGGAAGTGAGAGCCATCATGCCATGCATAATTCTTCCTAAATCTAGATAATCTAAGCAAAAATGTACTAAAAACTATTGATTCTAAACTAGTTTAACTGTGTAAAACTGTAACTAAACCTACTTTTTTGCCTGCTTCTAAAAAGTCTAGTTTTTATGTTATTTAGATAAGAGCACCAAAAATTCATAGTAGTGGTATCGACACTATTGTCCAATCTCAATACTATTATCCTAGGCTAAATATATTAACTTTTCTAACATTTTCACTATCTATTTGGTCTATTTTGACTAGTTTGATGTCTAGTTGTTATTTTGGGTGTGTTGAATGCTACTTTTTTTACCATTAGAAGCTTTGATCTCTATGAAAAAACCCTTATTTATTGCCTCCTCTTCTTAGGGTAGGAATGAAGACCCTAAAATGACTACCCTAAAAATAAAGAGCCCTACAAGTGTGTTATGATGCAAAGATTCATGATATAGCAATAATAATCAACAAGATATCTCAAGATATAGAATGGATTGTATTAAGAGATTATTAAATCAATAGGGGCATGTCTAGATAGATATAAAAATGTAATAGCATGTGAAAAGTGATGAATTATAACTAAAATTCTAGTTATTTTTTAGTTGTTAGTTATCATGGAGGGATGGAATATGATGTCTATCATGGCATCCAAAAAAGCAAGGGAATGCATGATGTGGATCATGGCATTAAAAACAATGAGAATCAAACAAATAATAATCACACAAGGCAAGAAGCAAGAAGTGTACAAGGGTGGCCAAGGGACCAATAAAATAAGGGACATGGGCATATGTCACTCAAACTAGAAGGAAAGCATACAAGGCATGTTTAAATGCCACATACACTTATAATTGAAACAAGCAAGGTTGGCATGAAACCATAATCACATAGAAGAGTATGAATAAAATACATTGGCAAATTTCTTAAGGCATACACATTAATATAAGTAAAGGACATTGGAAAATGTCCTAAGGTACATATAGGAGACAAAACAAGAACTGACAAAATGCAATCATATCTAGCTACACTAAGTAAGAAAATAAAGCATGTGAATGTTGGAAATATAATCACACCTAACTAATCAAAGCAAGAAGTGAACGTATCCAAGATATGTTAGTATAAGACTAGGTATATTTTAATAAATACACAAGTTTTATATACTTGTGAGATGTTGATATAGTAATCTATATAAGCTAGTAAATAATGTACATCAACATGATAAGTAGAGTGTGTGGTGTAGGAATGACATAACCTAGACGGTGTATCCATGTAGAAGATGCCCCTAATGGGTAGGTATATTGATGTGTCTTGAATGTAGATGTAAGATACCCCTAAATGGGTAGAGTGAAGCAATCAAGGATCTAGATGTCACTACACACACTCAAAGAAGATCAAGTGAAGCATGGTAATGTAAATAAATCAACAAATAATAGCATAGAATAGAAAATGTAAGTCTAGAATTTTAGTATAGATGTAAAGCATGGACAATGCATATAATCAAAATATTTTTGGTTTTTTGACATATTTGAAGGTTTCTTTTATTTTTATATGTTTGAATGTTTTTTTAGAATTTTGATATATTTGAATATTTTTATGTTTTTGATATGTTGTGAACTATGTACAATCAATCACATGAAGACTATGTACAAGAATTTGAAAAAAAAATAACTATGTATAAGTAAGCAAAAATAAACTATGTACAAGAAATACTGAGAAGAAATGATACTAATTGATGAGTCTCATGGGAGACTCCCTATCATGGTGTCATGTATCAAGGAGAGGAATCATGCATGATCATGAAGCATGATAGGAATGTTGAGACTGTGGCTCTGAAAGTTGTATATATTATAAATGATCTGAAATCTCTAAAGTAGAAACTAAATGTGGGCTCCCCTTATAACTCTGATAAGTAGATGCAACTGTAGGGCTCTTAGGGGCCCATCTGGTAGTAGGAAAATCTCTCTAAACATGTGACCTATGAGTAGATGCATGAGATCTCAATGATATTACCCTAGGCATGAACACTATATCTAAAAGCTATTTAGAATATTGAAGTTGTTGAGGTGTATAAAATTTATATGATAATTAAGGATGCCTCAACTATTTCTAAATCAAAACTAGAAGAGGAACTATAATTAGTGGAGAAACTAGAACTGGAGGCTGAACTAAAACTAGTGACTACAAATTAGAATATGGCTCTAAAGTGGGGAGTGGTAACTCATATGGAACTCCACCAACTATAAAAACCTAGTTATCATGAATGAATTTCATGCATCTATGAATTATAGAAGGTATTTCTCAAATTTTTTAAATCCATGGTCAACCAAGTAACATATCAAAAACTTTTGCACTAGGAACTATAGTGAATGGTGTGGCCACATGTGTTGGACCAACGTATAGAGGAAGTACAATCTCACTCAATGAACTCTATATGTGCCCATTGAATCCACTGATAACTATGTTCGTTAGGGTAATATCCTACTCTAAATATCCTAAATGTTGTAATAATTTTATAATACACATGTTCACATTGAATCCATTATCTATGAGAACACTATGAATAGGATGATTATGAATGTAAGCTTTGATAAAGAGTGCATGATAATCTAAATCATCCTCAACTATCTCTTACTCTAAGAAGGAGATGGAAGCTCTAGTTGAAACTATATAATTATATACACCAATCATCTTACTCAAAAGACATGTCTCAACTGAAGGTGCCCTGTATGTATCTAGTGGTGGATGTGCATGATATGCATGATGAACCCCTAATGTGTCCCATGTCTCTTATTTAGAATGTTGTGGAAAGGGATCTGAGAATATTTTCAAAGCTTTATCTTGTGTTTTCTTTGCTTGAGGAGGCTCAACTGAAGTGTCAAGATCAATATGATTTCCTTTTATCAAATCATTTATCTTATGTTTCAAATTGTTGCAACTATTTATTGTATGGCCCAGTGCCCTCTGAAACTTATAGAATGCATGTTGATCATATCCCCATGGAAGATGCTTTATTGGTTCAACTTCCCAATTAAGATGGAGAGATATGATCTTACATTCCAATAGCTTCTATAAAATTGTAACTAGAGAAACTAGTATATTGGTAAAGGTTCACTCAAGAGGTTTTGATAAAATGACTCACTAAGGGGGCTCAAAAGCTACATTAATTGTTAGTTGATTATGAATATTTCTATCATTGACCTTGACTTTGTATGGGACTTTGTTGTTACTCTTATTTATTGTCTCAGAGATACTTATGTACTTGATTTTGCCTATTGAAATTAGTTTGACTTATCTTTTCTTTAGTGTGTGACATAATTCAGTGAAGGAAGAAAATATTTTAAACATAATTGATTCATACAAAATTGGTAGAAGACTCTATTTGAAGATATCTTGTAACTCTTGATCAGCCATGGGGCTAGTCATTTTAGCCAAAATAGTCTTATATCAAAGAACATAACCTATGAGATGCTCATTTGACCTTTGTTTCTATTGTGCAACTTGGGCATATGAAACCTTATCACCAATGTTAATGCTAAAATGAGCTAGGAACATGTTGGCTAAAGGATTGAATGCATTGATTGACTAATTCGATTGGCTGTAGAACCATTGTAAAGCATAATATTTTAAGATCCATGGAAATAACTTGGTAAATAAATAATCATCTGGTACATAGTCTAAGCACATTATGTGAAAATTTCTCAAATGTGTCTTCAGATCACCCTTGCCATCACATAGATTAAGCTTGGGTTAAACAAAACCTTATGGCAAGGGTGTAGAACCAATGTGATGCGAAAATGGTGTATGTAATAGAGAAAAATAATCTAAATCTTGCATAGGTATATAGGTACCTTGCTCAATATGTAGCACTTTAGATTGAAGAGATCTTATCTATTGCACAAGGGCTACCACATTAGGAGACAAAGATGTACTAGTTGTAGCTAGTGGCATAGATGTAGGTTGGGATACTATAGTGGGTTGTTGAGACATAGTTGCCCCCATAGTGTCATTTGTAACCAGTTGCTCTATGGTTTAGAAAGATTGACCATTGTTCAGTCTTTGTTGTTCTTCTTGTAGTGTTTTAAGTATGTCATCTTGTATGTTAGGGTGATTAGTTAAAGTTCCTATAGTTCCCTTTTATCAGTTTTATCAAAACTAGTATATTAGGCCATTATTAAATTAGGAAAACAATTTGAGATTTGATTAAATTTTTTTCAATAATTTGTAATAGACAAAGTGCTAGAGAATGAAAGTATTAAATATAAAAAATGTAAATCCCTAAAAATAGTTAATTGAAAATTGCATAAAAAGGATACGAAACTCATGAACATGTAAGGTGATACCTCAAGAAGAAATGGGACCTAGTATATACAAATTAGGGTTTGAAAGATGATTTAGCTAAAATTTACTATGAAAATTTGAAATTTAAAATGAATTATTGAGTGAGATATGCAAGTAAAAAATCAAAATTTTATTAGAAAATTTGTGATTTAAAGAGACCTATAAGATGCAACTAGGGTTTTTTTAAATAATTTTTTTTAAAATCACTATTGAAATTTGAAATTTGATGTGAATTTTTTATTTTAATATGCTAGTAAAAAATCAAAAAAAAAATTGAAAAATTACTGTAAAAATACTAGGACCTAGTATGGGCAACTAAGGTTTGAAAGAAAATTATTACAAAATTTTAGAATTTAATACTAATTTCTAATTTTATTATGAAGGTAAAAAATCAAAAAAAATATAAGAAAAATCAATAGGAAATTTACCCTAGGGTTTCTAGGGTTTTTATGCATAAACAAAGTAAGTTGGGTTCACCAAATGATTTAACCTTTTTAAGAAAATTAGTGTATTATTCTTAATTTATTTAAAGGGTCTGAGTAGTGAAATTAGTAAATAAATATGAAAAAATTAAGATTTTGATTTATGTAAATTAAATTGCAATTTTTATCTTTCTAAAAATAGTAATAAGAGATGGAAAAGAAGACTTCACTAAAAACTAACTAATATGAATGAGATAGGGTCTAATATTCACTGTACAAGATTGGGACATTGTCATAAATTGAGATCTAAACTTTTTTTATGATTAGATAGGAGCACTATAAGTGGATATGAGTGGCATCGACATAGTATTCTACCTCTACCACATTTGTCTTAAGGATATAAGCTTTCTGGGTTTTGTTCACTATGTCTATTAACCATGTTTGTGAAGTTTTAGTAATCAAAAGTCTGTAGAGTAGATTTTATCTTCAAACCCTTTACTTTATTATACTTTGATCAATTTCAAGAAAGATGGGGGGTTAGTGTGTGTAAAATTCACTAAACATATATCTACACCCCTTATGTAGGCACGTTACCTACATACCAATACTCCCAAGAGGGATCAAGCCATACGTAGTTCTTCCATTTGATGTGATTTATGCAACAGTGTGTATGAAGATGCAAAATTCTAAACTAGATGTGCTTGAGGTGGCTAGGGACTGGTGTAAGGATTTGAATAAGCTTGCAAGTATATTGGCTAGCTATATGCAGAGAATAGAGAATATTACTTGAGTATTATTTTTTTATTCTTACTTGCTTAGTGATATTTTCCAACCCTTTCCAAATGATATTTGAATGGGCATTTATAGGGATCTATTGGTCATGGGTTGAATTTGATCGCATTAGGATGACAAGGATAAGGATGGGGAACCAAAATAAACTGACTATTGGGGCCAAAAATACACTTGGATAGGAGCACCAAAAATGGACAAGAGTAGCATCGATGTTATAGTCCAAGTGTGGCACTATTATTCTGAGCCGATGGGGCCTAGGGGGATGGATTAATCATGGAAAAAGGGGTCTATCTTAGTTTGGATCAAGTTTGGAATGCTAAAGATGACAAGAAATTAGTGAAAAGATAATTATGAGGGTCATGATAGCAAGCAAGAAGGACCTATGGTTTTGGTGCCACAAGCCACACTCAAGTTACCAATTTTTGCATTTTATATGACTAAATAAAATATCATAAATTCAATTCACTTTGAATTGGCCCTTATAAAATAGTTGTTCTTATAAAAAATATTTTTCATTTGTAGGATCTAGATAGAAATTGGTTATGTCATTCAATCAAGGGTCATCATTTGAAACTTTTCTTCAGTTACTTTATTTTTTCATGTTTTAGTGTTTCTTTTTGGCTTGTTTTTTTATTTTCATGTTTTCATTATTTTTGGTTTTAATTAACTCTTTATCAAGATCTGTGAGATTTCATCATTACAAGATGAAAAATAGAATTTTATACCATGTCATTATATATCCTTATCAAGATATGAATACTTGATCATTTTTGTACTAATATTTTATAATAATAAGTATTGAATATTCATATGTTACGAACATTACATTATTTTTAAAATTTGTATTTTAGGATATGCATTGGTTATTCATCCATCCCAAATTTCTTTATTATAATCTTTTTTATTCTTCATGGCATGCTAGCTAAATAATCCATTCTTTGATATCTTAATTTTAAAAGGCATTCACACGTATCTACTTAAGAAATGATTTACCCAAGTCATACTCCTAAGGCTTTTAAAATTTTTAATGTTTATATGCAACTCAATTGTACAAAGTGAAACTAGTTAGCAAAGTCACTAGTGTTATGCCTAATTTCAATACTCCTCCTTTTTATGAAAAGTCTTGACATGATCAGTGTTGATATATGATGACCTTTGTCATAATGTTTAAATCTCTTGGTGGAGGCTAACTTATTTGCTTTTATTTAAGAAGTTATTTCTCTTTGTGTATTTGAATATGAAATATTACTATATTGAATGATTTTTATGCTCGTAAAATTAATTAGATATAATGCATAGCATAAGATTGATCAAATTGTAATCACTTATTTCATTCATAAATTCAGTATACTTACATATCATTTTTTCAGTCAATCAATATGCACTCTTGATTTTCATAAGTGATGAACTCAATCTTATTTGGTAATGGTTATCATTATAATCATGACATGATTTTTTTTTTGTTAGAGCATTGATCTCAAATGTCACAAGATAAAATGATTGCACAACATATTTGATGTTTGAATCCTATAGTAGTTGCATTCAATTGTTAATCAATGTGTTTTATCTTTGTTAATTGATTGTATTGACAAATGATAAATAACATTTACAGATTGATTGTTTTATTATTATGATTCTCCAACTAGAATACAAAGTTGTGCAACTGCAATATCCTCTTTCATGACTTTATATGTCTTTGTTAATTTATTGCATTGATAAATGATAAGTAAGTTGATAATATGTACAATTTTTTGTTTGATTTTTCCATTTATCCAATTGGATTGAAAATTTGTGCGATTGTAATATCCTCTTGCATGACTTTATCTCAATGTTTCTTGGCACTGTCAGAATCATTTATAAACGTAGTTGAGGTAGCATGTTTTTTTGGTGAGTTATAATATGGTAAATTCATGTTTTGATTTTGATTAATATCAAAAATTTCTATATTTAAAATCCTTAAGATCATTCATATGGCACATTGTCCATTTTTCAAATCACCTAATTATTTTATTAGTGAGGTAATTGATTTTATAAGTTCTAAAGTTTAAATTTATTTAAACATTGGTATTGCCTAGACACATTTGAATAAATGTGTATATTGTATTTGATATTTGGTTATAATGCACTAAATGGAAAGTTGTGATGG
Organism: Torreya grandis; assembly: GCA_037957365.1. Classification (NCBI taxonomy): domain Eukaryota; kingdom Viridiplantae; phylum Streptophyta; class Pinopsida; order Cupressales; family Taxaceae; genus Torreya; species Torreya grandis. The sequence goes on along the minus strand of JARHVA010000342.1, from coordinate 4,646,727 downwards.
TATGTTATTCAATGCATGATAATAGTTTTGTTGGTGGCTTGATTTAACATGGACTTAATTGTATTTGTCCTCACCTCAAGCTTAGGAATGATGGTAAAAAAACTTGGTGAAGTTATATAGGACTCATTAGGTTTTTAGTAAATTGATTTTTTTGGTTTAATAATTCTTGGGTTTTTGATAGTGGTGGTTATCCACTAACTTAGTGGAAACGTCACTCAAATTTCATTAATGAATGGTTACAAAATCCACTTTGACATAAAAAGGTTTTGTTTTACTATTTTATGAAGCTCTTTTGTGGAATCTGAGCTCTACAAGATTATTTGTTAGACTTGGACATGGGATTGCACTTGTTTCAATGACGTATCATGCTCAAATATTATCCAATATATGCATTAGTTGATTTTTATTAATAAATGTGTTTTATCATTTTCCATTTGTGTTCATTATCTAAGATCTTGTAAAATAAAAATTACTACTTCAAATGAATTTGTAAATAAGTCATTGCATGATTGTTTAAATAGAATTTTTAGAAGTAATGAAGATAAGAGTTTATTTGAGAAATTAAGTTAGAAAGTTGGTGAACTATGCATGCATTTCATTATTATGGATTTTAGTTGGTATTATTCAATTGTTAATCATTAGAGTTTGAAATATCTCCATGTTTCTTTTGCATATTAAGTGTCTTATTTTATATGCCTCTCTCATTGTGAAAGAAATGGTGCATGCATATTATATATCTTAATTTGACTATTAGAAATATCAAATGGTTTTCAATTCTTCATATCACTATTATCAATTTAGTTAAAATTGTTTCTCTTTGACATAAGATACCCATATGGTAGTTTTTGGGCCTGCATGCTATCTATTTTGATATATGGCAATAACTTTATATGCTCGTGGTTTTGAGTGAAAAGATGTAGACTATTCTATTTCAAATGGGTTTAAACTATAATCTTTATACATGGTGGTTATAATTAAATAAGTTGATATTTTTCATCTCTGCATGCTTGAGGTAATATGTTTGTTTTGGTACAAACATATGTGGGTTTTATTTTTGGTCTCTTATGGGATGTATTTGGAGGATTCAATAGACTTATTTGAAGTGTTGAAATACCCTTATCGAGATCGAACGTATAATTATTATTTCATAGATTTTGATTTCACAAAGATAATACCTTTCATGTATTTTGAAGATCATGAGGTGAATATATTACCATTTTGCATGCTAATTGGGTTTGTTATCATTTGATATGAAAAAGGATTTAATTGACTAGTCTTAATATGATGACGTAGGTATTTTTGATCTCAAAGACATATTTGTATAGATTTTGAAACCTATAAGGTGGATACTTCACATGAATTTTAAAATAAAAACCTATCACCATTTGGTATCATGAGTATCAAAGGTTTTCTTGTATATATAATTTTTTGGTCCCTGCATTTAGAAATCAATCATATTGCATAAGATGGAAAGTTTTGTAAAGAGATTCTTCATTCATGGTTTGTGTAAACATGAAATTGAGGGAGTGATTTTTAAATGATGTGACACATTGGTTTCCATAATTTACATATAAATTATTTTTTGAGTGAATTTAGTTATTATGAATTTTCATAATTCCATTTCAAATGATTCATATACATAAAATTTGTGGAAGTTTTTTTCATTCAAATAAAGGAAAAATTCATTTTGATATAAATTTGGCATAGTTAGTTTGGATGCATGTAGAAATTTGTACCAAATATTATGAAATGTTTGATTGTTTCATGAAATTCAATGATTGGATGATTGCTTATTTTAATGTTCATTCTCAAAACTTGTTGACTATCATATGAAATTGGTATGATATTAAAAACTATAAGTATAGTTTGATGTTTTAAATTGGAATTTTGAAAGAGAATGTTAGTTTTGACTTCAAATTCATTCATATTTCATTATAATTAAATTTGAAAAAAATTGTTAGTTAAAATTTGAAAAATAGTGTTAGTTTCCATATTTATGGAAATATTCAAACTTGTTGTGAATGGTGAAACATATATTGAATATTTAGTTATTTAAAATATTTGATTACATAATAATTGATTACAAGTTCTTATTTTAGATTTATTTTAAAATAGTATGTTAGGGTGGGCCCTAGACTCCCTTGTTTCAGGAAGAAATGTCTGTTGAAGAGACAATGAACAACAAGGTGATGACACCCCTTCATGAAATCATTCTTGTGGGAGATATTTTGTGGCTATAGGGTTGCCAACACTTATTCTAGGATTTTTTAATTGTGGAGCTCATATTTATATTTATTTTTGATGTATATGATCCTGTTTTCTATAACTTGATTGATAATATTTCATCTTCTTTTGTGAATTTTTGTTGTGTACCCCATAGAGGCCTGAGGAGATCCCCTTGGAGATATCATCCTTATGGATGAGGTACTACAAGCAAGTCTTATCAACCCATGCATACTGTCATTGAATCTATTTTTTATGATTCACTTGTGTTTAATCATGCTTATTTATTTCATGATTTTAATCCTAATCTTGCTAATCCAAATCTTTCCTTGGCTATGATTACTAGACCTTCTTTGTTTATACTAGATAAAGCTACCTCTTCTAGTAAGAAACATATTCATCTCTATGATTAAACCCTTGGTAACATAAGTGCTAAATAAAGTGAAGCTAGAGGTCAATAATTATTTTGGAGGCACTAATTTAATTGAGTTGCCTACTGGCTTGATGGAGTATACAAAGTATCAAATAAATAAAAGGGATCCACTCATTGACCTTGTTTCTAGAAGTGACTCTGATTGATATGGTTGTGATGTGTTTAAATTTATGTTTCATTTTTTTGATATACTAGTATATTGTTATTATGGAAACTTTACATATTATGAGTTTCTGTTGATAGATGCATTTTTGGTAGTAATATAGTTGATTTACATTACAACATTGAAATTTTATTTTAGAAAATAAAAAATTTACTATTTATGTAGTTTATTATGTTTATTTTTTATCATTTATTATTAATAGATAAATATTAATTTATGGATGATTATGTTAAAATAGGTTTAGATCATTTAATATTAACATTTATGAATTATTTATTGTATGTGTAGTTAGATAATTATCTAGTTGAATGTCAAAAAGTCAAAAAGAACACACTTGTTAGAAACTTTTCATTTGGTTTATATTATTATTTAATATCTTGGACTTATTTTAAGTTCAATTTATAAGGTTAAGTTATAAAATTTATAACTTATAAAGTAAACCAATTGACTTTTAAAGTAAATTAACTTTAACTATAACTAACTAAAAGTTAGTTGTAACTTGATTCATAACTCTCTCAAGGAGAGTTACTTTATAAAGAGATTGAAGACACATAATAGAATGGTAAACACATGTTTATCAAGAGCTCTTTTAAGTTTGAAAAAAAATCATCCTTATTCTTCTATGGAAGCATCTCTAAGATTGAATATTAATTTTTAGATAGATTAAACAATGTATTCTCTGACAATGAATTAATCTATTAGAATAATGTAGGTACATCTAGGTTTATTCATTTATTCATAACTAGTTATCTTAATATATCAGACACTAATATCATTTGATAATTATAGATTTGTAATCATATGTATAGAACTTCTTGAACTTGACTTGAATAATGATGAATACCTCATAGTTTGTGATAAATTATTAATCCATTTGAATATCATCTTTGTAATCACAATATTTCTAGTTGTTTCTCAATAAAGTTTACCTCGTTACACCTCTAAGATGATTATTGTTCCAAGTCTCAAATAGACTTATTATAGCTTTAAATTATATTTCTTTTATTTCTATTTTAGATAAATTATATCATTCATAATTCTATTATGTATTTCATATTTTTGTTTTCAATTAGTTTTTGTTTTTAAGTTAGATAGTTTATCTTTGTTTTAATTTAGGTTTCCTTATTTAGTTTCCTTTTTTTATGTTTATCTCATTTTTGTTTCAGATTCTATTTTTATTTATTTTATATTTTATTCTTAGTTTATTTCAATTCATTGATTATCTTATTTATTGTTTTAACATGGTTTTCATTACTCAAATTAGTTTTTAAAGGTTTTTGAAGTTTGTTTATTACTTAGTCGTAGGATTATTTCAGTAGAAGTTATTTATGAGATTCATATAAGTATTTATAGTTCATAGTTTGTTTCTTGATTTAGTTTTTGTTCTTAATTATTAGTTGATAGTATGAAGTGATGATGATAGTTTTCATTTCCATTTATTAATTGATAGTGTTAAGTGATTATGATAGTTTTATTTTCCATTTCTTTGTTTGGTTATCACTTTTAATCTCCTACTTGTTGTTTAGTTTTCTCTGTTGCTTTTGCTTTAGTTTATTTTAGACTTGTGGCATTAAAGGGTTGATAAAGAGAGAGATTGATAATAAAAACATTATAGATTAAAGATCTTTCCTTCAAGATATTGTCTCTTTCATATCATTTACTCTGTTGGATAGGTTAGGTTATATATATTTGACCTAATTCTTATTTTATTATGAAATAAGTATTTGATTTTTAAAATATAATGATGTATAATTCAATGTTTGATTTACTAACTTATTCTCAAAATTATTATTCCTGTACACATCTTAGGATCAATATTTGTTCCATAGAACCCCTATAATTAAACTAGTTTGATTCTATCTTAACCTTCATAATAGGAAAAAGTGTTGACTTATTGATTTAATAATTTTCACCATCAAAAAATCCATCAATGGGATGCTCGTATCCTAGACTTCGATCGATCAAGATAAATGTCATCCATTATGGGTGAGTATTAAAATATTTATATTTATTATAATATGATAAGTGATCACATGCTATAATACATCCTTCATTATTATCATAGCCCATATGATCATGTGTGCACATTGTAGATCTATAAAACATAATAACTTTTGAATTATGTTTTATACAAGGAGTATCAGATGATCACTTTGAAACATGTAGATCAACCTATAGAACCAAAGTAAGACATGATTGAGTAGGAAACTTATGCTATAAAACCTTAATATACCTTTAAAGTAGTGGAATAAGAAGCACTATGTATGCAATAAAAATTTCATGATACACATGAATCAATCCTAGATCAGATAAGATAGATCACACCTACACTTTTGATTGGGGTACACACTTATTAAATGAGAGCATGACCAATATGAGGATCCACTAGACCTGATTAGGGGATCACTTGTATCATCTATGATAACACATCATGCTAGATAGGGTTCCAAAGCCTATAATCTAACATAATAACACAACAACCTTAAAAGAGTCCTATGGTTTCTATATTCACTTATGATAATAAACAAGAAATTAAACTAATCTAATAATAAGAAAAGTAAACTAATCTAGTGCTCACCAAATTTTGCGGCATAAAGTAAGGGGTTAAATGCAAAACAATTAAATACATGTATAGGGAGCTTCAAATAAAGTAAGTATGAGTAACACCCTAATACATGGAATATGAGTAATATTATTTGAGCCAACACTTATGCTACTTTTATCTACTAAAAGAGAGGAGAACAAAGTTAGAATATACTTACCTAAATGTGAACCCATCATCACTCAATATCTCCCTTGTCCAATGGGGTATCACAAGAGGTTGTTGTGGTTTATAAGGACCACTTTTTTAGGCCAAAGCATCTAAGACCTATCCACAAGACTAAGATGATCCAAATAATAAACCTTAGCTAAGACTCCTCAAGTATAATGGTGGAAGAGTAGATTATGAAGAAGCATGAGTGAATAATAACTCTTGATTTTATTCATATGGAAATGACCAAAATGACCTTGAATATATAGGAGTATTTGACCCAAAAATCACTTAAACATGTTGATTATGATAGGTTGACCAATTTGACCTAGCACATTATCGGGCTAATGCCTGAAGCTTGTGCTAGGTCAACCAGATGGAAACTAGGCCTAAAGAGCTAAAGTGACCCCAGACTGTGCTAGGTTAACCAAGTCAACCTAGCTTACTAAATAGGTAAAAAGGGTACTAAGCAAGGGAAATAATGATAAAAAGAGGAAAGTACTAGAGGAATGTTTAAGGAAGGAGAGATATCTTAGGGAAAGGTTTAAAGAGATGAATAGATAGGGAATAATATGATAATAAGGGGAAACAATCATATGAAGCACCAAAGGTCCACCCACCCCTTTCCTAATGCACCCCTTAAGGCATGTACTAAGAGAGATTTATTCTTGATGGATTTATACAAGATCTATAGTGTTATTAATCGATAAAAGTGTGAAAATATTATGTATACATATGCCCCACTCGAAGCTCATCATATGTCACTAAGGTGTAATAAGGGATGGTGATTCGAGAAAGAACATAAGGATGCACACAATGTTGAGACTAAAAATTATAGTATTTTAAAAAGCATAAAATAACTAAAAGTAAATGATAGAAAAAGAAACTAACTAAAAAGTAAATAACTAAAATGTAAATGATGTGTACCTTGAATTACCTTTATCACAAGATGTTTGTTAGATGTGTTTTAGTTTTAATTATGGAGGTCATAGAGACTGATTTGGACAAACCCAAAAATACAAAACTAAGGAGCAAAAACAAACTAATGCAAGAAAATCCAAGATAACTAGTGTTATGTGGATGGGATGTACTTGGGAATTTGTCAAGTTGGGTGAAAATTGATATGTTAGACCAAATGACCAAGTCAAATAAGAGTAAATTACGTAACCAAAAATCCAAATCTACTAAAGATTAAAAAAATCAAACAAGTAAACCTCAAGTAAGAAAAGGCAAACTCACCAAATCAAATCAAGGATACATGTCAAACAAGATGGTAAAAAGAGGATTCAAAAATAAAAATGGCAAAACAACATTGATGAGTGAGCAGTAACAATCCACATCTCAATCATCAATGGAAAAGGGGATGCATAAAATGGAAAACAACATGGTTGGGTGAGCAGTAACAATCCACATCTCACATAACAATTCAAAAAGGGTATGAAGTCAAGTGTCCATAACAGTAGAACAACAAAATCAAGATAAATGGGAAAAGGAAAGAAAATTAGTTTTAGTAACTATATAGAACATGATGAAAATGATCCATAATTTCTCAAACATGTTTTATGTCTAAAGATAGATAAAAATGAAACAAAGTAGTGTTAGCATGTTTTTAAGAAATGAAAAAAAAGGAATTTAAAGAAGAAGGAAAATAGATTTGGAATCATAATTTGTCTATCAAGGGGGGAAATGAAATGGGGTAGAGGGGAAAATGAAGGAAAAACCAAGGTAGAGGAACTCTTTATCGAAGTCAAGACACTCAAATTTGGTACGCAAGTCTTAGATCAACAAATGGATTATATAGATCATCCCATGAAGGCTTATGCATAAAAATTAAAATAGACCTACCTCCCTATGATGTACTCCCTACTCATTAGGACCCCTTACAAAGCTTTCAGTCTACTACAAAGATTGGGTACTTGCGTGAGAAAGTAGGTAACACTATATATTTTTTTAAAATCCCCTGTTTTAATATATTGGACTACCACACCCCAAAGGACTTTGACTCTATGTGAAGCTGACTATGGAGTTTGAGATTTTATTGAACATAGGAGATGTGCTTGTTATCATGTATTTTGGTGTGATTAGACTTTTAAGATTTGTATGTTCACTTTTAGATATCATTGCCTTTTTTTTTCAAATGATTGGCTTTTAAATTTTTTTTTTTTTCAAATTCCTCCACCATATGGATTTGGAAGACCAAACTTGGGTGTTAAGTATGACTTTCATTGGAAAATTTTGGGACAAGGTTACTAAGAGAGAGAAAATCAAAGAATATGGGGTATAAGAGTCTCGTAAATCCAAGTGAAATAAAAGTAATATCTTAACTTTGACCTTATTTTATCCAAATGTGGAGGTGAAAGAAAGGGGAAAATCAAGAGGAAAATGACACATGTAACAATTTTGAATTTCTTCAAATTGAAAAAAAATGTGAAAAAGGGAAAAAAGGAATACAATGATAGAAAAGGTGTGATTCCTTATCAAAATATTATAGGAAGTAAAGGAAAACATGCTAACATAAATTGTTTATAAATTCCATCTAGCAAAAGAAGTAAAATCTAATGTCTAAATAACAAAGATCACAAAGAACATAAAAAGAAAAGTAATTTTCTAAGGGTCGGGTTTTATCCACAGTCTTACCAAGAAACTCACAAAAGGAAAACCTAGGGGGTGAAAATAATCAAAAAGTGAGGGAGCCTTTTTATAAATCATCTCACAAAGAAAGACCCAAATGATGCCAAAATAGCATTTGCAAGCAGCAAAAGAATGAAAAGGAAGAAATGAGAAATAAAAATAATGGTCATTTTATGAGGAGGGTTAGGTTTTATCCATGGTCTTATTAAGAAAATCATAAAATAAAAGCCCAAGAGGATACCAAAATAACATTGGCAAGTAAAAGTAAAATGAGAAGATAAGTGATGAAGACTATGGTACATCAAGAAACCAAAAGACCAAAAGCGAGGACTAAAGTTTAAAAATAAAGGAAACTACTGCATAGGGAGAGACCCATGCTATTTAACCTACAAAAAGATGTTAGATATATAGAGAAATCATGAAAAGAAGGGAAATGATTAATCAAAGTATTTCTTAAGGAATTGAGCATTGGTGGGCTCTTTGAAAACATGGATTTCATTGGTTTGAAGGTGATAAGTACTTGTACCAAGAAAATCTTTAACTAAGTAATGCCCCAACCATTTTTGGGTGAACTTAGATTCTTTGTCATAAGTGTAATATAATTTAAGGACAAGATCACCAACATTAAATGTGTGATTTTTAACATGTTTGTTATGTTGTTTGGTGATGTGAGCCTTGTATTTGTGATTATGATGCAAGGTGAAAAGATAACATTCATCAAGTAGATCAAGGGCATGAAGATGATCCTCATGCAATTATTCATCAATAATGATGCCATGAAGAGATATGTGAGAGAAGGAAACTCAACTTTAAGAGGAAGAACTGACTCAAAACCATAGGCTAGAGAGAATGGAGTTACCCCGATGGCAGTATGAATACTAGTCCTATATGCCCAAAGTGTAGGATAAAGATGAAGATGTCAATTTTTGTAGGTTTTATGAATTGCCTTTTGAATAATTTTATTGAGAATTTTGTTGGTGGCCTTAGCTTGAACATTACATTGTGGATGATAAGGAGTGGAAAACTTGTGAATGATTTTGAATTTGGTGAAAAGTTGTTTAACATGTTTATTTTTGAAATTATCACCATTGTAAAAAATGATGGTCTGAGGAACACCAAAGAAAAAAATAATTTGGTTGAGAATAAATTTATATATAAAAGGATTAGTAATATTATCAAGGGGCATGGATTTAACCCACTTGGTAAAGTACTCAGTGGCAGTGATGATGAAGACATGTCCATCTTGGGAATGAGAAAGCTTACAAATGAGATCGAATCCCCATGTGAAAAATGGCCAAGGAGATTCAATTAACTTGAAGTTTAATTGGCATAGGTGGTTTAGTAAAGCATATAGTGATAAATATTTTAGTTGAAAAATAGATGGTGAGCTAATCATGCTCAAATTTGGTATAATGTGTTTCATAATCAATGAGGCCTCAGCTAATGTAATAAATGGCATACTCCTTACTTATATCATCTTGTTGGGAAAGCATTAATCAAACTAAAATAGGTGTGGAAAAAGTACAAAGAATCAAGGGTCAATCATTAGTAGGATGAAGCGTAGGTGGATGAAGTAATGACTTTTTAATGTTGTCAAATGCTTTTTGACATGGATCTATCCATTATAAATTTGTACCTTTCTTGAGAAGGGAATTGATGAAGTGAATTTGATAAGCCATCTTAGGAACAAATCATCTAATTTCCCCAAGCTTGCCTAAATAGGTATAAATGTCAGGAATAGAATGAGGGATAGGCATGTTGATAATAGCATTAATCTTAGAGGATCAACATCAATGCCATAGAGAGATACTAAGAATCCTAATAATTTGCTAGATGTAATTGCAAAGACATATTTGAATGGATTAAGTCTAACTTTATATTTGATGAGACTATCAAAGATGATGTCAAGATCAAAAAGATGATTTGTGTAATGCTTAGATTTAGAGATAAGATCATCCACATATGTTTCAATAATTTTATGGATGATATCATGAAAGATATGAGTCATAGCATGTTGGTAAGTAGATCTGTAATTTTTGATACCGAAGGGCATTTTAATGTAATAATAGCTGCCCCATTCCATGGTGAAAGTAGTCTTATGTTGGTCTTAGAGAGTGATGAATCTGATTATATCTCAAAAATCCATCCATAAGAGATAACATTTCATATCCATCCATAAAATTGATGATGGAATCTATTGAAGATAAATGAAAGTTATCTTTAGGACAAGCAAGATTAAAATTTTAGAAATCAATGAAAATATGAATGACCATGGTGACCTTCTTCTAAACAAGAATAATATTGGAAACACATTCATAATAATCCACAGGTTTAATGAATTTAGCATCAAGAAGTTTCATGATTTATTTATGGCATAATTTTTTAACTTTAAGAGGAAACTTACGTTACTTCTAATGCACAAATTTGGCAACAGGATAGATAATGATGTTATGGACCACTATGTTAGGATCAATTCAAGGCATATATTGATAAGACCATGTGAATGCCTCTTGATACTTATCAAAAAATAGGCTGAAATTATCATGTTCAAAAGGTGAAAGCTCTTTAGAAACTATGATTGGTCAAGGACAAGAGGAAGTACAATAGTCGATATGAGTTTTTTCTTTAATAAGCATGTCATTACCATCTTGAAAGTGGTATGGTGCATTGGGTAAATATGAAATTAGATTAAGTTTAGGATCAATGCTAGCAACAAAGTCATTAAAGCAAGGAGTTTTATTTTTAGAATTTCAAAGTTTATGATGTTTTCATGGGAGCTATGTTTCTCGAGCATAAATCAACTCCAAAATAGATTCATCACTAGGCAAGGTAGGAAGAGGACCATAATATTCCACATCTATTTCTAGATCTAAAATTTAATTTCCATGTCAATCATACATAGGATGTATTCGATGGACATTGGTTGTAATGGCATCAGGTATGATTATAAGAGTAAAATAAATAGATGGAAAGATGATGGGAGAATAATTTGGTTCAATTGGAGAATCCAAAAGAGGTAAATAAGATGAAAGCACTTTTGGAGGTTCAGAAGGCATGATTTGCTCTACCACCCAAGGATAATCAATAAGAGGAGGATTGATAGGAGGCACATAACCCTTAGGTTCTAAGTTATGACCTAAAAGATAGTATGTAAATCCTAGTTGAAAGCATGAATTTGAGCTAAGATATTTTTATAATGTAACACATCCAAGTCTCTATATTGTGCTTGGGTCATGATACAATTGTCATCATATGTGGGAGAAATTGTGCATGTTTGGGATTAAGGAGGATATTTAGATTGTGAAATCCTATGATTATTAAATGTTTAAAGTGTCATGATGAGAGGATCTTTAAATAACTTAGCCACTCCAAATTCATTGTAAGAAAAAGCATCTTCAGGTAAAGATGGGTCTTGAGCATTACATGGGGGGGGGGGGGGGGGGGGGGGAAATTGATAATCTCATTCATGAGAGGAATGGTACGAGCTCTAGGTAAGAGGGAAGGCATAATCCATTTGAAAATATATGGAGGCAATTTCTTAGTATTGCAAGTGTGTTGTAATTCATTGGGTTCATTATCGTCAGAATCCACAAGAGTAACTTGTAACTCAGGATTCATATTGATGAACTTAGGTAGAGAAGCACTATTGATTTTATGAATTATACGAACATGATATTATGATTTAGGATTAGGAAATTGGATACTCCACAGGTTGGGATTAGTTTCATGCTTATAATGTTTTCCATTGTGTATAAATTTAATGCATTGACTACTAGAAGAAGCAATGTCCCTCATTCAATGAGTCTATGTATGATTGAGGAATATGTTATAAGGATAAAGGAAGATCAAGAATCATGATTTTGGTTCACACAGTCTTAGGACCAATGGTTAATGGAAGCCATAAACAACCAAGTGTATTTTTATTAGTCTTATCAAAACCATGACAAGTAATATGGGTTCATTTAGGATGACTTTTGTTATAACCAAGTTGTTGTAAAAGCCATAAAGAAGTCACATTAATACCAAAACCTTCATCAACTAGAAATTTTTGAATAATGGTGGTATTAATGGCTAGCTTGATGAAAAGAGGTGGATCATCAGTGTGAAAGAGGATTTCATCATTAATCATGTCCTCTTCAAGGAATTTAATGGAAGGTTTGGAAGAAGAATACATAGATTCAATGGTATTAATGTTTGTTGGTTGAGAATCAATAGAAGGTGGTTCTTCATATAAAGAAGATGGGTCTTCAATATCTTGGAGTTGTTGCATAAGAAATTTATGATGAGAAGGTGAAGTGTGAACCAACTCCATGAGAGGAATTTTACATGGCATAGAGTTAAGTTCTTCTAGGAAATTATAATGAGATTTAGAAGAGGAACCACGAGGTTTAGAAGAAGGAAAATTAGACTTTGGAGGAATAGATGTGGTTGGAGGATCCGAAGGAGGAAGTTATTCCTTAGGTACATATAAATCAATATTTATAGTGGTAGTATCTTTAAGCAATTATTCTTCCAAAGAAGGTTTCTTAGGTTTGGTCATAGGATCTTTATGTACTGGCTTCCTGTGATAATTAACCTTAGCCATATTGACATATTGAAATTTGTTAAGGTATTGATCATAATCAGAATCAATTTCAAAAACATCCTTAGAAGTTGATTGATTATGGGAGGAAGATTTATTATTATTATTATTAGATGTATAGGCTTTAGAGGGTTGTCATTTTTGAAAAGTGTTAGTGTATTCTTAATGATGGTGTTTAATCATGGATTCATGGCTAAATGAATCAATTAACATGTATGAAATAACACATTTAGCAAGCCCTCTACAAGACTCATGAGAATTTCCAACATCGGCATGAAACCAACAAAAGAGATTAGGATCATACCATTTAGTAGGAGTATTAGGATATATGAAAGGTTTAGAAAGAGGTAATGAAGGAACATTATTTTCTATAATACCAAGTTTGGTTTGAGAAGTATTACTAGTGATAGCATTCAATGTCTGGAAATATCCTTTAAGGATTTTATAATTAGGTTTGAATTGCTTCATAAGAAAATATTTCCATTTAGCTTGGTCAAGAGCTTCATTAAGAGTTTTAGGAGCAAAGGTTTGAACCTTGTTTTAAAGAGTAGGAGTTAAAGTTGTGATAAAGAGTTTGAATAGGTTATCATCAGACATATTATGATCAACTTTATGAGCTAAAGATTTCCATCTTTTAATAAAGTCATGAGCTGATTCATTAGGAGATTGTTTAGAATTTATGAAATGGTTAAGACAATTTTCATGAAGATCATTATGTTGAAACTCTTTAACTAAAGGATTGACCAAATCTTCATGTTTCTAAATAGAATGTTGAGGTAATTGATTATACCATTTTAATACATCACTAGTGAAGGTTTTGACTAAGAGTTTAGTAGTGGAAAATGTATTAGTAGTGGCAAATGTATTCTTTGTAGAGATTACCAAAGGATTTAAGAAATGAGGTGGGGTCTTTAGTCCAATCATATTTAATATTTGGTGATATGTTACCAATGTCAATAGATACAATGAAGGGAGATAAATGCCAATTTTGGATAGTTTAAAGCATTTTGTTATTCATGATTGGTTAAAGAATAATGTTACCTGAGGCATCTCTAAGAGGTGGAGGAATGTAATTAGAATTAGCTTGAAGACTCATGATTGAGGGTTGATAATCCACATTGATCAAATGTTGTTGAAGTTGCATCATTTGATTAGTATTAGATTTTTGTATAATGTTCATTTGTTGAATCACTTAGGCTAATAATTGAGTTGTATCAGGTGGTAGGTTGGTGTTGTCAAGAACATTTCCCACATTGGTGTTAGAGGAATATTAGAAGAAGATTTATTAGTGGGATTATTAAATAAACTTGAGTCAATCACTCCCACATTAGTTTGAAGATTTTGAGAAGGTTCTTGGTAGGTGAAAAAAGGATTGGACCCATCAACCTCATCTTGAGGTATTTTTTGAACCATGTTGAAATTTGTAGATGAAGGAGGATAAAAGTTGCCCCAAGAGTGATGGTGCTCTTGAGATGTAAAGAAAGGGAGAAATGAACACCCCATAAAGGATCTAAATGGATTAAGACTATCCAAAAATATTATGATAGGGGACATCATTTTGATCAAAGAGAAATGAACAAGATGTAGATCAAAAAAGATGAATAACCAAGTTGAAAAATAAGGGAAGCAAAAAACAAAGCTAGGTTGACTAGGTTGACCTAGTGGAAAAACTAGACCTACAGACTGTGCTTGGTTGACCAAGTCAACCTAGTGCAGTGAACAAAAGTAGCATAAATAGTTTGGGATAGTTAAGAGTCAAGTTGGTCAACATAGCATAGTAGATAGGGAAAGGGAAAGGATTTCTAATAAGATGATAAATAAAATAAGGTATGCATGTAGCTATTCTATAAAAATATATACTAAAATGAAATACACAGTCAACTAAATTGATGTTGGCTAATCTAGTTGGTACATATAAATAGATTGCAATTTTGAAATAAAAATATAAAATAGTGTATAAATAGAGAAATAATAATTGACCTTGGTGTTTTGGAGATGAAAATATAACAAATAATTGACCTGTAACTTTAGAGAAGACTGGCCCAATCTATAGAACTAGGTCAAGTTGGTCAACCAAGTGAGATAGGAACCTACTGTAAAAGCTAAAAAAGTGTGCTAAGTCAACCTAGTTGACCTAGGAGACTAAAATAGATGTCTAGAAATGTGTTAAGTTGAGCTATTCAACCTAGTTTACTAGATTACAAAACTAGAAGTCTAAAATCTAGAACTTGTACAGTGAATCCTAAATAGGAACCTGCTATAAATTAGTTGGAAATGTGCTAGGTTGACCTGGTTGACCTAGTAGGTTGAATAGAAAGTCTATAAACTGATAGAATCTTGTGCTAGGTCAAGTTGGTCAATCCAGTTGCCTATTCTTACACATAGATAAAAATAGTTGGGTTGATAGAATCAAGCCAGCAAGTCAAAACATATGATAGAAGACATGATAAAATGAATAAAAATAAGTGAAAGAAACCCTATAAGGGTTTGATTCATGTTGGGTTCACTAGAATGTATGCAATCAAAATTTCATGATACGCATGAATCAATCCTAGATCAGATAAGATAGATCACACCTACACTTCTAATTAGGGTACACACTTGTTAAGTGGGAGCATGACCAATATGAGGATCCACTAGACCTGATGAGGTAATTACTTGTAACATCTATCACAACACATCATGCTAGGTAGGGTTCCAAATCCTACATTCTAACATAATTGCATAAAAACCCTAAAAGACTCCTATGGTTTCTATATTCATTTATGATAATAAACAAGAAAGTAAATTAATCTAATAACAAGAAAAGTAAACTAATCTAGTGTTCACCAAAGCTTGTGGTACAAAGTAAGGGGTTAGATACAAACCAATCAAATACATATATAATGAACCTCAAATAAATTAAGTATGAGTAGCACCCTAATACATGGAATATGAAGAGTAATATTATTCAAGCCAACACTTGTGCTACTTTTATCTACTAAAAGAGAGGAGAACAAAGTTAGAATATACTTACCTAAATGTGAACCCATCATGACTCAATCTCTCCCTTGGCTAATGGGGCTTCACAAGAGGATGTTGTGGTTCATAAGGATCACTTTATTAGGCCAAAACATCCAAGACATATCCATAATACTAAGATTCTTCAAATAAGAAACCTAAGCTAAGACTCCTCAAGTAGAATGGTGGAAGAGTAGATTATGAAGAAGCATGAGTGAATAATAACTCCTAATTGTATTCATATGGAAATGACTAAAATGACCTTATATATATAATCTTATCTAACCCAAAAATCACTTAGACATGTTGGTTATGCTAGGTTGACTAGGTCAACCTAGCATAATATCTAGCTAATGCGTGAATTGTATGCTAGGTCGACCAGATGGAAACTAGGCCTAAAGAGCTAAAGTGACCCCAAACTATGCTAGGTCAACTAGGTTGACCTATCTTACTAAATAGGTAAAAGGGGTACTAAGCAAGGGAAATAAGGATATAAAGAGGAAAATACTAGAGGAATGTGAAAATAAGGAGAGACATCTTAGGGAAAGGTTTTAGGAGCTAAATGGATAGGGAATAATATGATAATAAGGGATAACAATCTTGTAAAGCACCAAAGGTCTGCCCACCCCTTTCTTAGTGCACCTGTTAGGCCATGCACTCAAAGAGATTGATTTTCAATGAATTTGTATAAGATGTAAAGCGTTAATAATTGATAAAAGTGTGAAAATATTGTGTATGCACACTACTCATTGAGTAAGATCAATAACTTATTTCTAAATTATATTTGTAGAATGAACCTATACAAGTTTTATAATAGATTATGTGGGAGTTTTAGGGGAAATGTCTCTAATTGAATAATAATATAGATATCTATAAATATAACCACTCAATTTCTATAGATATAACTTTTATATTCATGTACCAAAGATGGTACTACACATATTTTATGTGTCATGGATGTCCTAGTAACATGTCAAATTGCCCATATTGGGAAAAATGAAGAACAAAGTAACAATTGCTACATGCCCTACCACAAGAGATAATGCAATGATTCTAAGAGGGTTTTTTTATTTTCATCAAATCATTTTACTATTTTTGTTATACCAATTGAGTTATCATGTGCATATTTATATATACCCAAATTTGGTCAAGTAAACACAAGTATTATGTCTTTTATGACTTTTGTATTTAGAATCTCTTAATGTTAAATTAAAATCCCATTTACATGTGTTATTATAGTCATAGGGCTCCTTGGTCATTTTTCTCTCTTATTTATTATTTTTTTAATTCCTAGATAAAATCACCCTATTTGGATAGTATCACTTTGTCTGTTATCCAAAAGGACCGGTCTTGTCCATCACACATTTCAAAACTCTTTTTGATGCACATTTATTTTGGGTCTCTTTTTATGACTATTTTACCTTTTCTTGAGTTGGTTGGCACATCAATGTGTTTTTATAATTCAAAAATAGGATTATTAAATTTAAAGGGTTACCTAAATCATTTTATATCCATCACTTATCAATTTAGTACTAGTATAATAAATAAAATCACACTACAACAAACTCAATCTCTACATTTACCTTAAGTTTACACATATCACATCTATATTTCATGATTTAACCAAGAGGAATACCTAGGTGAAGAATATTTATATACACATTGCATATGATCCAATATCACACACACACACACACACACACCTACCTTATAAGGATAACCACATGGGCTTGAGGTCCCTATTTGGGGTTATGTAGGTAGCACTCAGCACAATAGGTTCTTAGGGAAACTCAACCATTCCCACTTCCACATTATTATCCCCTTTTACATTTGATCTTAGTTTTCTTATTATGTGTAAGACTTCACTAGGGTTGTTAGTAGGCAATCTTAGAAATTATTATTATAACATTCTAAGGTTTGTGTGTGTGAAGTGAATTACAAGTCAAAACATAGATGGGGATATTATAAATCCATTTATTATTATTTTTATTCTTGGGGAATATTCATCTTGAACACAAGTTATTAGAATAGAATAAACATCTTAATGTATATAAATCACACATATTTAAGTAAAATAAATAGCATAATGTACACAAAAAAATTTCAAGAGAACCATCAGTTAATATTTATGATCTCACAAGTCAGAAGTCTTTTCCTTTACAACTTTTCCCTATTTAAAGATCTTACAAAATCTTTGTCACTTCACATTCCTTGTCTTTTCATTTCACTTGAAGGATA
The DNA here is from genome assembly GCA_037957365.1 of Torreya grandis. Taxonomy (NCBI): domain Eukaryota; kingdom Viridiplantae; phylum Streptophyta; class Pinopsida; order Cupressales; family Taxaceae; genus Torreya; species Torreya grandis. The sequence goes on along the minus strand of JARHVA010000342.1, from coordinate 4,628,705 downwards.
ATTTTCATATTTCACAAAATTTTAGTAAACAATCATGTATCGAATACATATAAAATGATGTACAATATAAAAAAATACTACATATCTCATACTTGTCATTCATATATACCCTATGAATTTTCACTCATATATTCACTACCAACACTTTCTCAGATTTAAATAATTGACTCATCCTAAGAGAAAGTCACATGAAGTGTGAAAAATTCTTAACTAATGGAGATTCTTTTACTACACCAATGATTTTGTCTATAACCATTGTTTTTAATAATCACTCAAGGTGACATTTATCAATTTTCACTTCTTACACACTACTTAGCTACCTTTTCAAGTTTTCAACTAGGTAGTGTACCAATCTATCACCCTTGTGGGTTTTTAATAGATTGGTATAATGAGGAGGCTTTCCTTTATAGGTTATCAACCATCCTAGACTCAATCTTAATGCTTGTGTCCTTCCCTACTTCAAAAAATTTCAAAATTTAACCTTGCAGTGCCGAGAGAGAAGGTGGAGGCATGGAGCGTGCAGCTTTATTTGAATGAAGCTACAAAGATGGTGGTGAAATTAGGTTTGTGTTAGAATATGATGTTATCATTGAAGATTATGATTAAAAAAACCATGGATGAAGTAGATGTAGCTAAAAATTCAAGTTTTAGAAGTGGTTGATGTATTTAAATCACTTATTATTGTCTTTTAGACATTTTCTTGGTTTGGAGTTCTTAATCTAGATGGGTCGGTGGAATGAATTGAGGCTCATTCATAATCACAATAATAGAGTTGTCAAAAGTTTATAGATCTTGTTTGAATTACCTATAATCCACTAGGGTGTTCTAAACCATGTTTATCAATATACATAAAACATCTTGGCATTGCATAATGTTTTGGATGTCTTCATCCTCTGTGATAGCCTAGATGGACCTATTCTATGAGAATCTCTATATAATGTCTTATGACATTTCCTCCAACCTATCTATGTTTTTTGAGTATGCATGTAATCAAACATTTTCCTAAGCATTTCATTTTTTCATGTATCCATCTTATCCATGACATTGCATCTTGAGATAAGAGACTCATTTAGTGCATCATCCATCTAACCTGGCATGGATGTGTGATCTTCCATGGCTACATTGGATTTTTTTGTCTTGGATAAATTTAATTTTATATCACTCAAATTTTCCTACAACTATTGTTTCTAATCAAGCATAGTGTG